>KK120813.1:82243-92315 GCA_000611955.2 Stegodyphus mimosarum
AAAAAATATAATAAGAAAAAAAAAAAAAAAAAAAAAAAAAAAAAAAAAAAACCAAAAAAATAGAGAAGAAAAAGAATTCTTTTATATTCTTAAACTCAAAACACTTTATCTTTCAGGGTTAAATTCTTTTCTCTACGAACAACATCGAATTTTTTGAAACAAAACTAAAAGAAGCTCTTGCAGTTAATTACTATTAAGGTTATAACCGTAATTACGGTTAAGGTAATTACGGTATGCAATTACGGTTAAGGTAATAACCGTAATTGCAATCCACCTAATTCTTGCAATGTTTTTAGATCTAGAGAAAATTTCTTTAACCAAAATAAATATTCAAAAAATTAAAAAATTTAATTTCTCACTTTACCAAAAGATTTCAAATTCCTGAGAAACAACTTTTTCAAAATACACTAAAGTGTTCTATTGCTAAAGGTATTACTGACGTTTAAAAATAAAAATGACCTAAAAAAGTAACTAACAACTTTTGTATTATGGATCTCTTGCACCCTATTTTTTTATCAAATTAATTTTTATAAAATCTTCCATAGTAATGAATCCCTGTTCCAAATGTCAATACTAGAATTTGCTTCCAATATAGTAAAACCCAGAGCCAAAGCAAAGATGAGCTTGCCTTTGGTGACCACTAGAAGCGGAGCAAAATTAGCAACAAAAATTTAGAAATTAAATTTAAAAAAGAAATGAGGATTGTTAAATTTCAAATCTGGAATACATTAAACAAATTTTGAGTTATATACAATTCAATCGAATGAATGGATCCTGAAGTTTCACAATGCTATGTACACTGATTCGTAACAGTCAAATTTATTATTGGAGCTAAGATCCCGAAGTTCATTTAAGCTTTTTGTAACGAACTGCATAGACTAAACTTGCCTAAAAGCACTCGCTGATCCATTGGTACTGTTCTATATTGTCTCCCTTTAATCTGAGCTATAAACTCCTAGTGCTCTACGCCAAGCCTTCCGAAGTCCACTAACTGGGTATATTCGGAGACACAACTGCCCAGAGTTTGTTGCGACAAACTTAAAGCGTAAAGAAGAAGAGAAGCACAGGCAGACTAAACAAAAATCTTCGAAAATGAAATGCCCGTTATTAGCAGTTTTTTTGCTTTTTTCTTGCGTGGAATTTGCCACTGAATGGGAAACATGATTCGAGAATTTGTTTCGTGGCATTCATATTTGATTTGCTTAGGCAGAGCAGTTACATATTTGCTGAAAGGATTAAGTGAATCCGACATGTTAGCCTCTACCATTTTTTATTAAGACTGAAATGTAAACATATGAAGTAAGATCAGGGGCGTCTTAAGACTTCTTGAGGCCCTGGGCCTTCTAGAGGCCTTATTAAGCCCCACCTCCGTCCCTTTTATTTCATTAAATGTAAGGTTTCATAAAAGCAATCCATAATAAAATGAAGTTTTATTAGAAAATTTGTTTTCTACATTTTAAATTTTCAAAATCATTTATTATCTCTTCAAAATCTAATAATATTTTATTTCCAAACTCATCAAACTTAAATTAATCAATCGCGATTGAGCGATAGGATTTCTCAGTTCATTTTTGACCAGTTTGAGTTTTGAAAATGAACGCTCACCACTCACGTTAGTAATCACCATCGACAAGAAAATTCTTATTACTGTTTTAATATTTGGGAAAACTGTGAACGGTCTTTCATTATACATGTATGTGTAAAAGAGTGTGTTGATATCCATCCCAGTCTCCTTATCCAACACTTGTTCATCATCGTCATCCGAATTTGTAAAATTATATTTCTTTCAACAACTAGATATGACTTAAATGTTAACATTCCATATTCAATTCCTCCCCATGAACATCTTCATCATAAAATTTAGATATGTTTTCGCGTGCTATTTTAATTTCGCTCTCATTCAAACTATAGATATTTTCAAAAAACCCAAACAGTTCAAATACCTCCTCGTATTTTTTACTGCATTTTTGTACGTCGTAAATTATACACTCGATTACAGATAAAAAGGTTTTTACTTTCAATTTCTGGCTGTAGTTACCTTCAAAAGTTACGTCTTTGTCTTCATCTGCTTTGAGAAATGTTACCCTAGCACTGCGCTGTCTTATACGCTTGTGAACATTTTGATACTTTTTTATAAAGGATATTCCCTCGGCTTTTGACACATAAAAATCATAAAAGTCTCTTTTGGTTTTTATATACGTCATTAAAGATTTTAACACTTTCATTGTTTTCAACAAATCCATATTTGTACTCTGGACGAATAAATTCGCTTTGTGTCACGAGAAAGCCACGTCTTACTGTAAGGCTTACACGAGGCGTGGCTTTCTCTCTTTTTCCTATTATACCGTTGTTCGTAATAAAACAATAAAATGAATTGCAGCATTAAAGAAAAAAAAAGTGCAAAATTTTGAATTTTTTGTGATGATTTTGGATAAATCGTTCTGCTTATTTTAATGCAAGTGATACAGATATAAATAAAAAAAAATCAGTTTCACTTATTTAATTCTAAGATAACCGATATAAAAATACATTTGAAAAAATATGACAGGTTTCAGATTTTAACGGTCGCCCAAAAGGGTTTGTTAAAGTTCGCTGTCTATCAGTCTGTTGTTACACTCACTGCTACTAACCCATTTCTTTTTGTCTTTTTAGCCTTAATATTAAGCATCATTTTCTTTGCTCCAACATATACAATTCAACAATAAAATTACAAAAATCCCAAAGATAGCACAGCAACATATGCAGTGTTCAGTGTTGGCAGATATTTTTGTATTTTTTTCACTCTTAGTTCATCATATAAGTATTCAGTTTTCCTAGTAAGAGGGATTGCAAAACCTTTTTTTTTCTTTGTCTTTTTATTATTAACGTTTTGAGTGTTAAAATTAGTAATTAAATATCATATGCTTCGCACTTACCCCCCATAAAATTCAGCTGAATAACAAAATCACAAAATATTTAAAAACAACGTATCTTTAGAATTTCCGACAGACAGTCTCTCGCGCCGGAGATAACAATGTTTTAATCCGTAGACTGTTGCCACTGCTCGCTTTCAAATCTTTGAATTTGTTAAAAATTCGTTAAAAGTTTTACAAAATACGAAATATAAAATTCGAAATTCAAAATTAGGAATTCCAGGTGCACACCTTCGGGTGAAGAATTATGTTATTTAAAATTCGACGGCCTCGATACCGTCGTTTTTCAGAGTGCGAGAAACACACATACATTCATGCACATTCTTCATTATTTAATTTCGTTAAAAGTAATGCAGGGCGATAACATTTCGTGGCAATAATTCGAAAAGTGATTTAAACATTTAAATTGATATGCCGCCAAATCCCGTTTTGAGACTAATTTGGGTTAAGGCATTTTTGGGAGGGGGGGAATTAAAAACTAATATGCAATGGGTACCAAAAGCAAACTCTGCTAAAGAAATGAACATGTTAATAACAGAAATACATCCCTTATTAAAAGATAATCACTGCAAAGGTATAAAAACAATAGGATTTTGAAACAAACAAAATTTTAATTTTCATGTTCTATCTGAACAAATATAATACTGAAAGAAAATAAAATTAAACGAAGCTCTGCAATTAGAAACTATGTCTATAAAGTTGCATGCTTAATAGAAGTATTTATGTTTTCGTTTTTAATATTTTATGCATATAAAGTAAAAAAAAAAGGAAAAACTTTAAAATTAGTGAATTTTAAAATTTAATCAAAAGGGCTAAAAACTGCAATACACATAGAATAATGAAATGCCGATTCACAATGAATAAGAAATTTAGCAGTCGAGTCGGTTTTAAATCCATTTTCATTTAAATACCCATTTTAGAGACACAGTTCACTTGACACTCTAATCGTGCCCATTTTTAGGACATTTACATTTTTGAATACAATTGCGACAGGAGCAGAGCACAGCGAAATGACGTCTACGTAGCAACAGAGTTACCAGCGAAGTAAGCATTTATCCAACATTGCAGCTCCTTGAAGAGGAAAGTTTTGGTTTACAAAGGTTTCAGTTTTTAGAGTTTAGGGTCTGAAATAAATACGTCATCTGCTTACGCAAGCGTCGTGGCATAGATTAATCTAGAAATGTCATTATTATTTTTTAGAATAAAAAGGAAATACTCAGGTTAAAATAAGGAATTAAGAGGCTATTATTAAATTAAAATATAAAGATGATTTATATATTTTTATCGTTCACACACACACACGCACGCACGCACGCACACACACACACACACACGCGCACGCACGCACGCACGCACACACACACACACACACGCACGCACACGCACGCACGCACGCACGCGCGCACACGCACACACACACACACACACTAGCGGAAGTACCCGATGCCAGTTAAGTTAGATTAAGATTAACGCATCTATAACAACAACAGAGACAACGATACCGTTGTAACCCTTCTGTAATAACGATGCAAAAAATACGATTCATAGTCATATATTTTTCAGTCTGACGCAATATGGAACCCACATAAAAAATTCCGATATAAAAATAAGCTAATTCTCTCTCACTATATGAGCAACAATGGCACGCCGTTTTTAATGATTTTCGTCTTTCTAATCAAATGGTCGTAAAAGCTCGAGTTCCATCCAATATTTCACCTATATTCAATTTTAATCGACAAAATGTGGCAAAAAAAATGATCACAATGGATCAGAAATCAATAACGCGAACAAATAAACATACAAACAGACATTCTTATATAGAGAGATTTTGTAAAACTTGCAAATTTTTGATTAACAAACTCTACGATTTGAACGCGCGAACAGTAGCAACACTTTTCTAAATGAAGCATTTTTATCTCTAACGCGCGACATTGTTGCCACTCGGAAAAATGAGGTCGAAAATGAGCGTTTTCAGAGTTTTTAATTAATATTTCGACTGATTATAGTCGTACGAAGATGGGAATAATCGAAACCACAAATTTTTGGTATGTGGAATAATGTATTTAATATTTGGCAATGCTATTTTTATTTCATCTTAAAACTTGGAATTTTATTATTAATAAATTCTAGGATTTTAAAGCGAGCAGTGGCAACGAGCTTCGAAATAAATCAGATTCTCATTTCCAGCTTGCTAGACTGTTTCCACTGGGAAAAATGAGAGTTAAAATTATCTTTTTTTTAAGTTTTTAATTAATTTTCCAGGACCCTGAAAAGAATTGCAGAAAGTTTGGTGACGACAGCTATAGTAGTGACTGAGGTATTAGAGGACAAACAAACAGAACTTTCTTCCTTATATATATAGATATCTATATATACATATACATACATATATGTATAATTAAGGTTAGGTTAATTTTTAAAGCAAAGCAACTTAAGGCCATCTGCTTCTGGGAAAAGATGTCTTCGTAAAAAACTTTTGAAGGGAACCTGAGTCGTATTCAAGTTACACACACGGAAAATCATGAAAACTAGCATGCAGCCAGCCATCCGCTTCTTCAAGATCCAATAACTGAGCAACTATGGATAGTTACTGTTAAAACGAAATGCCTCTTAGGTTGGTTTAAACTTAAATTATGTCACAGAAATTATAATTTTTTTATTGTTTATGCTTTACGTAGTGCTTTCGTATCTTACGCGGATATAAAAGTTTTAATATAGCGCTACTTAGTTTTGACCACTGTCTTAAGAAGATTTGTGGAATGATTTGAAAATAGTACTATCCATGGGAACATCATTAGGTACATTTTTACAAGTTTGACATATTCATTTGCTTCGCACCGATTTTATTTACACTCCACTCGGAATATAGATAAAATGGTGTATAAAGAATATATGAGTGACAAACGTGTAAATCCTGCTTCAATGTAAAATAATAATAATAAAAATAATAATAAAAAAAGCTGAAAGCTTTCAGATTTTATATTACGCACAAAGGGGCGTTCTTCTAACGTTTTGTGTGTTACCTTTATTTTTTAAATATCATGATTTTCGCACTTAAACCATAAAATTCAATTCAACAGCAATATCACAAAATAATTTAAAAAGAGCCTATCCTTAGAATTTCCGATACACAGTCTACTACGATACACGCTAATTTGTTTTCTCCGTACAGTGTTGCCATTGCTCGTTCTGAAATCGTTGAGTTTGTTAATAAAAAATTGGTTAAAGTTTTACAAAACGGGAAACAGATAATAAAACAAATTCCAAACTTGGGTTTCCAGATGACCACATTCGAGTGGAGGACTGCATTATTCAAACTTTGATGGCTCTAGGTACCGTTGTTTTTTCACAGTGCGAGAAACATATGTACATCCATGAAGATTCTTCGTTATGTAATTTCTTTAAATATGATGCAAGGTTCTAATATTTGGTGACAACAATTTGGAAATTGAAACGCCATTTATAGTGACCGAATGCAAAATGCTAACACGAAATCAATAGCTCTTCTGGACAAATTGCTTCTTTTGGGTTAAAAATTAACAACGACATCTTTTGCTGTAAGAGTTATAATCCTAGAAGATAAATTTATAATGCAGTTAGTTATATAATTCTTGAACCCGGCTGTGCGCTTACGAAATATTAGCATTATGAAAAAAATTAATCGAATCCTACAAATCCACAAATAAATTATAGGGTTTTAGTAATACTTTTCAAACATACAATAAATTAGTCATCGAAATGATTAATCACCTCATTTCGAAGATTCATTTCGCTAAAAATTTTTATTAAAAGTAATAGAGGTTACGAAGCAGACACGAAACATATAATCTGGTTAATAAGAAAATTACTAAAAAAAAGTGATATTTGAGGTATTGGGACCTATACTTTACATGTTAAAGGTTAAAATCAAAGAATTGCGGGAACATTACGTAGATGAGAAAGTACATGCGCATCGCGGGAAGGGGAGGAAAGTTTAAATACGACATCAAGGCCAGTACTACACAGACATACTACAAATAATAAAAAAAAAAAAATGTAAAGCAGTGAGACTAAACAATGAAAAGAAGGAGCGCCAACGCGAAAATACAATATTCGGGAGAAAGAAAAACGTCTTATTAAACATTCAGCACCAAAGATGAGAAAATGCGTTTTGAGAGATACAATCAGCAAATATTAATAAATTACTACTGTAATAACACTGTTCTAATGAATGAAATTTTAGATGTCTGAAATAAAAAAAAAATTATTTACCATACTGAGAAATTTCGTCAGTGATGTCAAGTACTGTAATAACTACGAAAGGTGCGATTAAATGTTCAAAACTGCCAAAAGAGAAAATATGCAATTTGAACAAATCTTATATTTTTATACAACTAACGGTAAGGCATTTATTTATTTTACCTTATCAGTTATTTTACGTTCGGAATCTATATTGTCATTTCTCCCTTTCCGTTTTCCTGCAAAAGTTCGCGCGTACTAAAATGAGGTAGAAGGAGATAGCATTTAAAGGGAGGTTTTAGACTGCTTACGCACAGCGTGTTCCGTCTGCTGAAGACCACGTTAGTAGTTGAAATTTTACGATGGCAGTTTGTCTCCGATGTTGCTTTATTCTTGCCAATTGTGCTTGCCACGTCGGTATAGGTTTGAGCCAGCTTGTGTGTTAATCATACCTGTGTAGCCTTTGAGCTAGATTTAACTCGGTTTAATTTGAGTTCCTTACTTCTGAGTTACGCCATAAACGCTGGTTGGTTTTGTAAGCAGAAAGAGTGCAATCTGTTAACTATATGAGTTCTTAATAAAAGTGTCTTTCACAGCTTTCTTGCGTTCTTTGTTTTCTTACAAGACATCGCGATGATTCGCTTAGTTCGTCAAGAGTCTCCACTTAGTGTATGCCTCCCAAAAAAAGATGAGATTCTATAAGCTTAAAAAATAACGATTCTACTCTACACTACACAGATCGCGTATTATGCTGCAAAATTAATTAAACAATCAACAGGAAATCATAGTTAAATTAAAAATTAGATCATGAAAGGAGTTAACATTCTAACAGGAAATACACACAACAAAACAGAAATAAAAACAGTTCAATAAAATTAATGTAACGTAGTAAAATTTAAAAAAAAATAAAGAAAACTGTTGAAATTTTTTTGTCTTTTACAAGGAGCAGCTGAAAAATTTTCAGCAAAGCCACGTTCTTGAATTATATCTGAATTATTTTTCAAACGATCCAAAATAAATAAAAGAAAGTGCCAATGAAGATTAATTTGATTCAAATAAAATTGTCAGTTAAAATTCTCTAACCTTAAAATAAACGACTGTAAAATAAACATGAGAATTCTCGAGAAAGAAACCAGAAAAATGATCGGGTAACATCCCGCTAAAATATCTAAACTGCGTCACTGAAGTCATTAGTTCTTTTGCAGTAATCCGCAATGCTGCAGAATCTTGCTCAGTCGCAGTTGAGGATTTAAACAAAGGATTCCGATCTCGACACCATTGGAAGTACACAGTCACCTTTCTCCCATGCTGTCGCTACGCAAGCATATAATTAACCGTTTGGCAGTTTTCATCTATTGTCTAAAAATGTAATTTATTGTCTAAAAATATAATATTCTGGGGTGCAGATTGCACCCATTGTGCTATGCAATCCAGCAGATGTATGCTGTGAAGTTAGTCGTCCGGAAATAAAATGATGTTTTAACTTTCAAGATAATTATGCTTTCCTGAGTTTCAATCATCTCCTACGCAAGCTGTGCTTCAACTATCTCCTAACTTTATTCCATCCAAGATTGAAAAATAATTGGTGCCTTCCTTAGTTAGTTCTCTCATTGTACTATATATAGCCTTAGATTTATAGGTTTTTATAACAGCTGAGCCCTAAAATTGTTCAAGAAGAAAGATTCTGTCATTACCATACTCCAGACTATAAAAAAAAAAAAAAGTGGGAAATCACGCTATACATCTGAATGTGCATTGCAATTTTCTTAGGGCACAGACATTTTTCAAGGACTTCTGTCAGTTATAGTTAAAAAACTTATTACAGAGATATTACTGAGGTTTATCTAGTACTAGTTAGATAATTTTGATAATGTTATAAAAGAAACAGAAAAGAAATTTCCTTTACTATTATGTATTCTTACATTAGCGGGCAATTTTATTCTTTGTAACCCAATGTGAGGAAGTAGTTAAGAATATTTTAACTGCTTCAGAGCACCTGTAAGCGCAGTAGATGAATATTAACTAATGAAAACTAGATAATGGTCGGACATCATGTGCAAAATAAAAAGGAAAGGGTAAAGATTATGGAGAACATTTATCAGGAAACGATAATTTACTTTGACTCGCATTTAAAATTCTAATAAGGAAAGCCAATTTTAGAAGTTATTTTTAAGTACATTATTTGTACGAAGAATAGGCATCGACAGTCTTTATTTAAAGAGCTACGTTATACGAAGAAGTATTAGTACATAAACAAAATGAAATAAAACAGATGAGTCTGACTAAGTAACAGAAACTAAGCGAATACATGGCTTGAATTTTGTTTCATACTTTTCCCGTATTTATCTAAAATAAACTAGCTATTTTTCATTTTAAAACTAATTTTATTAACAACTGACTGAATACAAAGACGAAAAAACAGTAATCATAATAAATTTATAGAGTGGCACAAAGAGAATCCAAGCATCAGTAACCATTATACCAGCTGGGTAGTACAAAGGGAATCCAAGCATTACGTCTTCCTATATCGCTGCTATTCTGGATTGTTCTCGGTCAAAATTAGGATGGTGCTTTTAATAGTTGCAAAGTATGGCACTCATATTTTGGCAGAGCTCAAATGGCTACACCCTGAAGTCATCTGTCTCTGTCTTTATGCAGGTCAAAGAAATTAATGAGCGTAAAAGTACCTTCCTGTGAGAAGCCACAGATGTTTTTAAAAACCTCAAAGAGATGTTTATATCAAACAATATGAATATATAGTGTTCTTACAAAATAGAAAGGTTTGCCGCTTGAAGGATACTACTCCCAGTAGAGTTTGTTGCAAACTTCGCTCACAAATGATCCAGCGAAATGGATGCACAGTTCTGTCTTGAATAATTATTTTCTTTTTAAATAATTGCATAAGTTTCTACGTGACTTACGACGAAATAAATCATACTAAC
>KK120813.1:92368-125252 GCA_000611955.2 Stegodyphus mimosarum
CACCTCATTTTACACATAAGATTTCTATTACGCAATTCAATTTCTTCGAGATTCGTTCTTAAACTATCAGGCCTACCATCACTGATAAGCTCAAAATCGTTTTAAGTGTTAAAAGAAAATTTGCATATTGAAAGCAGAGAGCAATTGTTTTTAGTCTTATGGATTTGTATTTTAGTTTTTTGAAATTTTAAACTTTTTAAGATGTGTAACTTTGATCTTATGAACAATTTAAAAAATCAAACAATACATATTTTCAGCGAACTACTGTCACTTTTTATGGTTCTACCAAACGTTTAACTGAGAAATTACAGATTTAATCGGATCGAGCACAATTTTAGGACTAGTACACAAAATGAATATGAAGTCTGCCCCTAAATACAAAATATTTCACATGAAGGAACCCGCGAAAAGTTAGAAATGTGAAATTTTTGTCACCACATGGTCTTGTTATTACAGTTTTTTACCTTGCAGAAGATTGCACCAAATGGCTGTAAACAAGAAATTGATAGTAACGAAATGGTGTTACGATGAAAGAAAGAATAACTTCGTTTTTTCGGTATTATGAAATTAAATTTCCGATCACCAATGCTTAGAAATTTGTGAGAACGCAATTATCTAGACGTTAAAAGCGTCAGAAATGTTACAGCAGATGTTGTATCAAGTATTACAATAAATGTCGAAGAATACGTTGGTTAGAACTCGAATATCAAACTGACATTTTCCAAGCTATTAGGACATACGTTGAAATTTATTGTCATAATGCCGCTAAAAAAGAACACAGTTACTGAACCTAATAATATTCAAGAAATCATATGTACACCTTGCACCTTACACGCACGTACGCACACACACACAAAATAATTAAGGGACTGTTCTATAGCTTCCGTTCTACCGGGCCGAATGAAAACATTTAATTTACGATATATTTTAGATTAAGATATATTTTAGATTTATATATAGCACTGTTCTAACAGAAAACTTATGTTCGGACTTTTTCTGAAATAGCATACTTGTTTTCTTTCTATATTTCCATTCTAAGACTCAAACTATGCCAAAGTGCCGAGTTTTGCAAAAATCGCACTCGTAATTTTAAAACATATCTATTTATTTAATACTATTTAAAACTCTCAAATTTTTAGCTCCTCGATGTTAATTAAACTTGGTATATATTGATTAATATCTCTTTTTTATTAAACTTACTTTGGAGAGTCATCAGGATTTATTTGGAAATGGGAGATATGAAAAATGAGCAACGCCTTCGCCGGGAATCGAACCACGGACCTCTCGGCTACGCGTCGAGCGTGCTGAACACTACACCACGAAGGCATGCGAAGAAGGCTGTAGAAATACCTTATATACTCTCCCTTTTAAAGGGCGACTGGGGTTAGGGGCCCCAGTCGCCAAATCGTGGTGGTAAGGAATCATCATCCACCACCTTTTAGTTCGGGCGCCACTTGTAGAGTCATCAGGATTTATTTGGAAGCAGGACATATGAAAAATGAGCAACGCCTTCGCCGGGAATCGAACCACGGACCTCTCGGTTCCTCGTCGAGTGTGCTGACCGCTACACCACGAAGGCATGCGAAGAAGGAGGGAGAAATACCTTATAACTTGACTCCTTCTTTCAAAGTTCGAAATTTAGGTTCAGTCCAAATAAAATTCCCAGATATTTTCTGATTTATTTTAAAAATTTGTGTTTTTTAATAAATTTTATAATATTTTCGAAAACCTTTTGAATTACAAGCAATAAAATTTTTACCATCACCTTAAAGTAAACATAGGCATACCTGAAAAAAAAATTAGTGTTCTTTATTACAAATTTCTCAAGATATACGTGAATTTATTTACTGGCAGAGTTTTAAATTTGACATATTTGTGATAAGGGATAATATCTCCAAGTGTGGTTTACGCACTTTATTAAAATCATTTCAAAGAATGAACGATATACATTTTTTGTCCTCGTGCACCGCGAAAGGAAAAGGAAAATAGGGTAGCATAAATTAAGAATTTTAAGCGAATTATTCTTGGCGCAAACCGAAAAAACCCCGCCAAAGTAAATTTTTAAATTTCTCGCTAAGTTTCTTCCCTAGTTTTACAAAATTTACCTATTAGGCGTAATTTGAGTCGTAGAATCGAAATGTGGAAAAAAAATCGGTATGTCGTTTCTGAAAAAGTTCGATTTTGTGTCAAAATATCTATGTTAGAACAATGCTATATATAAATCTAATATATATTCTAAATAATGCTTTCGAACCATGAAAAACGCAAATTAAATTTCTTCGGTCGTCTCAGTTGAACGGGAGTTACAGAATTGTCCTCCCTTTTTTTTGCATAGTGTACGCCTAAATAAAAGTTTTCGTGCAATACATTTTTGTAATCAGGGTAAGATTTTTTGCTCACTCTGTATTTAAGGTACCGTCCCATTAATGTTAAATAATCGATTTTATAAGAAAAGATTAAATAATTTTGATTTCACTAACTAACAATATTTTGCATCGTTTTCAAATTTTTCTAAAGCACTTTTTTAACGCATAAAACTTAAATCAGATGTACCTGATGGATACCAAGTCGGCGTACTAAGCAGTGACCGGTTAAAGACAAATTTCGTTCAATTCCTATCTTGTTTTGAGAATCATAGTTCGACGCATTTCAAATGCGCAAACTCGAAGCAGACGTTCAAGCCACCAACAGAAATCAAACACAACTCAAAGTTCAAGGAAACCGTTGAAGGAAATTCGCAGCGCATACAAATTTCAGCAGCCCTCGACTCGTTTACTCTATTGGAGAGAAAAAAAAAGCAGCAAGAAAAATTTAAATGTAGGCAAACTTCCGCATCCATGCTTCTGATATTTCAATAACGAGCAGTAACATTTTCGTTCTGTAATAATAATGTGTTTATACGGAATGATAAGGAAACTGACAAAATCATTTTTGATAATATTAACAGATAAATAAAGGATCAAACGTTGGCGATCAAAATGGAATAAAAGGCCAACAAAATACATTCAGGTAAAAGTGTAGCACAAATATAAAGCAAGCAAAACTGCGGGGTTTAAGAACAAATCTCTTACAAGAATAATTACAAGCAAATGCATTGTTTGTCTAAACGTCTCTCATAGGAGGAGAGAAAACGGTAAAAAAATTCAAAGCTACAAACATGATCTTGCTTTGATAACGATCAGATAATAAGTAGGGGGAATTAAATTGTAAATGACGTGAAACACGTCAGGATCTTCAAGCCATTTATTATGTTGACTGCCGCCCCACCAGTGGCCGAATGATTAAGACCGCTGACTACTGGTAGGCTTGGGTTCGATCTCAGGCCAACGGACTGGCTGCAGGGCTGGTTTTTCTCATGTGTAACATGAATACGAGCCGATTTCCCTTAGAAGATTCTCCACGAAAGCATGCTCCCTCTTACGCAAATAGCCCTTGTGGCTTTGCGATATTCAAGTAACCTAACCTAACCTGCCAGATTCAATAGAACAATTATACTCGATAATAATAGCAAACACCTGAAAACTGTCTGTTTTAATAAAGCCACAACAAAATTATAAAAGAAGTAAACATTAGCAATTAATGTAAAATAATAAAGAAAATTATAATAATAAATAATTACTTATATACATGGACATCATTCTCGTTTAAGTATTATGAGCACATTCATTCATTCTGCCGCTGTTACCAGTCAAATGCGCCTATCGTTGGCAAGAGTCTTAAGCACCATATAAGTGACAGCCTGACTAAGCTCAGTTTTGCGAGAGAGAAATTACCTCGGGGGGGGGGGTCCAAGGGTCACCCACTCCTCTTCCCCTACGACCAATCTCTCGAGAGGTCTTTCGGCAAGCCGCATATTCGCAGTATCCTCATGCCGCACAGACACTATACATTTACAAACATTCATGCCTTCTGTGGGTTTCGAACTCGAACTCTTCGGTATGGCAGTCAGCGTCGCGAATCACTATCCCGGTTAGGCGGCAGCCATTCATTTTTCTAAAATATTATAAAACTAGAAATTTTGTTTAAATTAACTAGATATTAAAAATAGCTTTTAATTTAATAGAATAATTAACAATCATAATAAAACAGGATTACCCGCTTTAGGAAAGATGATCGAGGACATTTTATGAATAACTAGTTTCGAATTTAGAAACGCCTGCGACTTCTAATTTACAAACCGTGGTCCCTCATAACAAATAAAAGTTAGTGTGAAGAAGGGAATGAAATTAAAACGTAAGAAGTTTCATCAACACAATATTGGAAACTAGATTCTTAAATTAATAACACCTTCAACATTTGTGACTACTTATTTAAAAATACAGAATATTTTCCACTCCAGGACACAGCTCCAATCGTAATGTCATTCCAAGACTTTTTTGCAGACCAATCTCCCAGGCATCTAGTAACCATAGAGTAAAATAATTGCGATGACACATATTTCTCGATAGAGTCGAAGAATATTAGTGTTAAATTTTCGTAACGAAATTCTCTGCCTTTCTGACACAGATTAGACAATTTTCTGACACTGACACTGTGTAATCTGACACATTAGGCCTTCTTGAACGAGGAGAAATATTCTGTGGAATACCAGTTCCATAGCTTACGACAAATGTAGCTGATTCGAACTATGGTGTCTATTACCTTAAAGATATTCAGTGAGTATTTGCAAAATGGCTGCCTTTTCGAAAGTTTTAAACTGAAGCCGGTTCGATAAAAATTTTTCAAAGAATCAGCTACTGATTTTTTTCAAAATAGCATTCTCGCTGACTCTAATCCGAGAACCTGTATCAGAGGATCACAGCTAGATCTTACTAGATCACAAGCAGTTGAGTATTGAGGAAGAATACGTGGTCTATTGAGCAAAAATGAAAGAGAAATTTGAGATCTTTCTGATTCAAAATCTTCGGGTTGATTATGCAAAGATCAAGTCTATAGTTACTCCTTCCAGAAGGTTGCTGGAAATCTTTATAGGTCTCTAAAATTCTCTTAGTTGGTAATTTGATCTATACTGTACTTGATTTTATTAAATAAAATACACTTATGGTTTAGACTTATAATTTGGGCTACACGCCGTAAAGAAATAACAATATACACAGTAATTGCTGCCAAAAGCAATCTCAGTTATGTTATTCATTTATTATTTTAAAGTCTTGTGCGTCAATGCATAGAAATAGAGATTTAAATGTTTATTGCAGTCAAGTTCCTTAACGTTATTTAAATGTGAAAGAATTTTTTTTCGACTAAACTATAGTGGCACGAAACCAGGAAAGAAGTTCCCAAGCTGTAAGTTGAAGGCGTGGGTGACATCAAGAGATTTTCTTTGAAATGTAAGAATGAACGAAAGAATATGTTCTGTCAGCGTAAGACATAAGCTGTCTCTCTAAACTCATAAGCACATTGAAGCTATAGTTTTGCTAGAAATCATATACTCGTAAACTACAATCAAGATTTACTAGGGCTGTTAAGATAAAAAACTCACCTCGAGTTGTTAAGAATCCTTCATAATATGGAACATATCAATGGAAGTGAAAGCAAGGTGGCAAGGAAAACTAATCTTGTATTAACTGAACAAAGGTTCCTTCTTCATGCGCTGCATTAACTGAGCAAAGGTTACTACTACCCTATCTCAGAAAACACAGACACACAATAAATAAATAAATAAATAAAGGCTGAAACAGAGAATATTGTAGCAGAAATGTAATATCTCCAATAAACATGAATTGTAAGAAATTTGAAGCTTGAGGTGGATTCTGAAGATAAAGTTCATTATAGTAACGAATTCAAATACAGTCAAGTCTCTGCTACCCCAGATAGGTCAGCCGGGTTGTAGATTAACCGGACGTTGTCTAAAACAGTGGTCTTCAAACTGTGTTCCTCGGAAACTGGAGATTACGTGAGTCAAACCCTGGGCTTCCGCAAGTCAAAATGAAAATTCGATATATGATATATGTAAAAAAAATGACGAGCAATGCTTTGCGAAACTAAACAGATTACATTTAGACGTCAGTGTGAAAAATTATATAATGGAGCACCTTTCTCAGTTGAAGAAAACTGTAAGAGAACATTTCCTAGACGAGAAAACTAAGTAGGATCAGATCAAAAATCCTCTCGAGTATTACGATAAAACAGAAGGCTAGTCAATGAAGGATAGGGAAAAACTTATTGACATATCAACAGATTCGACATAAAAATCTACATTTAAGCAACAGCGGTTCTTAAATTTTTTGGCTGCGGATACATGCAGAGTACCTTTCAGTTTCTCACACAGGTATAAACATTTTTATGCACTCGGAGCAATGTTACTTTAAACGAAAAATCTTTCTCAACGTATGTGGCAATAAAAATATATATATATAAACAAATTAAATATAGAATACGAAATGAGATTGCAGATAGCATCAGTAGAGCTAGTCCTGCACAGTTTGTGTAAAAAAAGGCAAGCACACTCCTTTCACTAGTAATACATGCATAGCTGACACCACCAGTTAATGCTGTTAATGAGTATATTACCTTGATTTTATGTTGGCATTTTTTTAATAAAAATAGAACACTTTTCTTTTATTCTCTTTACATAGAGTGCCTATAACATATTGATCTGCTTTAATATTATTTTAAGATATATTTTTTTAATGGTGGAATGGGGTTCTCCGAAGAAAAAAAAATCTTATATTTCTAAGGGTTCCGAGAGTCGAAAATGTTAGAATACTACTGGTCTGAAGCAATTGTTGTTTTATTATGGAAGGATGGGCAACCATGGAATAAAGCAAAATTTCGAAGGAAAATACAAGAATGAGAAGAACATGCATAGGATGGCAGTGGTGATAGCATATGACGTCACAGTATTGAAGGACTTTTGTTATTCACAATACGGAGCCATTGTTAAATCATCTCTTAAAACTTAACTGCTATTAATTTACGATAACAGCTATTAATATTCTGCTTCCCAGACATTCCAATCGAAACATAAAAGTAATAAAAATAAGTAAATAAAAAAAAAAATTTTTTCTTGTTTTGAAGCGTGTTCTTGTTTTGAATGTTGATTTAATTTACGCAGAGAATGAAAATTAACTTTTCTCAAAGTTAAACTGCTCAGAAAAACAGGTAAATTGTTAAAAGTCTATTTTTTATTATTTACAATATGAATTATTCCTATTAACTGCATTTTTAACTAGTAATATTGGATTAATCGTTCACGGTATTATTCTATAATCGGGAGTCTACAGAAATCGAAGTAACAAATCTTTCTTTCCATCCAATTATCAATGCATATGCAAATGTGTGTTTCCTTTTATAGAATACAAAAGTTTATAAGATATTAAAAGCAATGATAACATATTTCAGCCACTTCTTTCAACAGTTATCCAGTCTTTCATCTGACTAGTTATCATCATATGGTTGAAGTGCTTTTTGATGCTAGGATCTATCTTTTAAAGAATATCTGTTTACTTTTATTGTGTTAAATATGTTCTTAAAAAATTTTAATCTACTTTAAACAGGCTTGCTTAGTTATCGGTTGATATAAAATAATTCCTTTTAGTTATTCATTATATGCTAATATGAGTAAATAACTATCGCGGATAGATTTTTGTTTTCAATTAGAAAATGCGAAAACTTCATTTTTAAACATGCAACGTGTCAAGCATTCTATTTTTTTTAATATTTTTTGTTAAATAAAGAAATAAAAATGATATTAATCGAATGTTAAGAATTGGCATACATTTATTTAACAGAAAATCGAAATATTTTATTAGCATTCAAAGCATTTGTTCTTCACTTCATTATAAATCGTAGCTGCTATCGAATTTTAAGTAAAAATCGTATTAGAAAAGAATTGTATGTTATAAAAATTATATATTATGCTAATTATGACTATAAAAAATGTTATATTTTTCAAGAAAAATTAAGAAGGCCACAATAAAATTTCCCGCTAAAAACAAAACTCTTACTAAAGAATAAATTTAGTGTCACGTAAATGCTAATGTTTCTTGTTAGTGCGATTGCAGAATAATTTAATCAAAATGGCTGTAATAATTTCTATCCCTTTAATTTCGAAAGCCCATAAAATTTTCTTAAAAATTTTAATTTCCTCTAAAGAACACGAACAGGGGAAAGTCCTTATTACATTATGATAGCATTATTTAGCTTTGCTTTCTTAACTATTCTTTGAAATTTAGTTCCGATAAGATTAACATTCATCCTTCCCCACTAAAAAAATCAGTTTGTTAAGGAGACTTCCTTTAGAACCTTCCGCAACCATCAAAATTCTCAATTTTAGTTAATGTTTTTAATTCCATTCTTGTAATTTCTAATGCGTCTAACAACCTTACTTTGCTTTATTTATTCTTTTTTTGGTTTTGTCCAATGCCTATAACTAAAATTAGGTCTTATTTATCCTGTTTTAAATAAATCATTTTTAAAAATTTAAACTTGTGCTTAAACAGTAGACACAATTAGTGCTTACGATTAAAACATCGCCACCTGCGAGTGCTAAAATAACACAGAGTTTAATTAACAATTTAAAATGATCAAAACTTTAAGGTCACGTTTTAACTTTGGCTAGCAATTGACTAATGCCGGAATATTTACCGGTAGAGCAAGGCGACGGCAAGTAAAGCTGCAAGTTTCGCTGCCATAAACTTTATCAAATCAATCTCTAAAATATTCAAAATCCCCACTTAAATATTTTTAAATCTCGTTTGTATCCTAGTGAGGGTTGACGGATAGGAGAATTTATAGTAAAGAACCAAATAATGAAAACCGATTAATTAACATAAAATACCTTATAAAGCGACGATAATGACTTAACATTATGACACAGAATATTTGTGTTGTCTGATGAAGAAGGACGTGTGTCATATTCTCTCAAAAGAGTTCTTTCAAATTCTAAGAGATTTTCCTAACACTAGTACCACTCTAAAGCTGAACTAGTCTCATTTTAAATAAGATTCTGCCCACCAGTAACCAGAGACCAATGAACATTGGTAGTTTGACTCGTATTCGAATACCGGCGAATGGATTGGCTACATGAATAGTTTTGTGGTTTTGCCCCCACTGCAAAATAAATAAAAGTCCCTTAAAAGTCTTCTAGGAAGGCATCATTCTCTTAACACAGAGCCTCAAATCAACCAATCAAATTATACTAAACAATTCAATTATAATGATGAGACCACTTAAACTGTTCTGCATCTTTTACACAGGTGTCCGTATTTTATAAAGCTGCATAAAAACTTAATTATGGCTACTAATATTAGTTGCACTTCTGTATAAATATATGCATAGCAAAAGGGCTATCTTGACTTTGGCTTGGCGCATTTTTATGTGATGACTTCTCATATTCATGTTCTTGCAACAGAACGCTTTACAAAAGATATTCCTCTTAAAAAGGAATATGTGAACAGTTTATTTCTATTTTCATTTATGCGTAGGATCAAAATGAAAGAGAATTCCCTTGGAATTTCAGTCAATTATATAAACTCCGTGGCCCTCACCCACACGTTAATTCTATCACCCTTTTAAACAAAAGCCCGCAGTACAGGATACAAATCCATCAAGCACCTGTGACATCATTTCCGTATTATGCGTATTAAGCATGGTTTCAGACAAATTAGCTGCTCTAATAAACAAAAAAGGGGAAAGTCAAAGACCTGTGTGATTAACCTAATGTCGTTATCATTCCGAAAAACTATTATTCGCCACCCATTCATTGAAGGTTCTTGCCAGTTCATTTTGAAAAAAGAAATTTGATTTGCAGACCTAATCCATCATCTTGAGATAATTTTATTCAAAATAAACTGGGCTGAGTGACAGGGCGATGTAGGAGTGCTAACCTTTGTTGTATATCGACAATGCAAACGCTTTCACTAAGCATTAACACTTTAATGGCCCAGATATATAACGGAGTGACATACAAAAGTCTCTTAACTTGTTTAAACGTTTCATAAGAAAAAAAGGGTTTGTGTATTAGGCATAAGACAGTCTCACTTGAATAAGCTTAACAATTAAAAATATTGCACAAGACCGGTAATTATATACTTTAAGTGCCATACGTTGTCAACCATGGACAGTGCAATGATTAGCGAAGGTTGACTATAAATTCGAACCCAAGGGTTAAGTTATTCGAATATTGCAAAGCCCACTAGGAATATCTGCTGAAAAGGAAGGATGGCTTCGTGGAAGACTTTGTAAGGAAAACTGGCTCGTAATCATGTTACACATAGGAAAACCACGAAAAACAAAAAGGCAGCCAGCCTTTCGTTTCTATTCGAATTTTGACAGGACTCTGAAAACAAGGCTGCGAGTTCAAATCCATCGCAAAGCGTGGTTATGCGGGTCATTCTTTAGGCAGGGGGTGTAATATTAGCCGTCCCTTATGGTGTACCTCAGTTAATACTAAGGGTTGTGAGTGCTTAAATAGTCGATGGTTCTCGTTGAATGCTGAAGTAGCAGGTGTGCAGCCGTTTGAGGGAAGAGTACATCCTGAAACAAAATTAAGTTATTTTGTGATAAATCACTGAGGAAACATATCGAAACATTTTTCTTAAATAATAGACTGCCTACATAAGACAAGTATGGTTTCCAAAAGTGGCTTTTAAAGAGAAAAATTCGATACAATGTTTCTCCATTCTAAGATGTTGGCTGTCCATTTTAAGATGTTGGTTGAGTGGATAGTTAACTGATTATGGCAAAAGGAGTTCTTCCTGGAGGACATTGGAAAGGAAACTGTCTCCTATTCCCATTAACATAAGGAAGACCACGATAACAACCATGCATCTAACGTGGTCGTTCGAATCCGAATGTGGAACTAACTTCAAGTGTTCAGTTTTCTGATTTATTCTCCCATAAGTGGGCAACTACCGAAGTGTGCAAGTATGCGTAACAGATAAATTAATTTAGTTAAATAAATAATTTGAAAATAAAATTATTCATCGGCTTTATCTAGATACATCTAAGAAAAATTTGGTAAAAATTTTGTTTTCACATTCTTTTATTAACTTCAACCTTGTTAAGAAGAGATCGAAAAGCAAATTAGGCTTAAGCAAATTAGTTAAATAGCTTTATAAAATATTCGACGCAATAACATGAAATCTTTTTAAAATGCACAAAACTACATAAAATTTGTCGCGGTCTTGAATAATGCATTCATCGATTTTAATTTTATATGCTCGAATTAAGTATATTAGTGCTGCCGAAATCTTAGAATAAACTGCCAAAGAGGCCCACCAGCGTCCTCTTTGGCATTTATTTTTCCATTCCAGGTTGTGTTTTGGTTTTCTTGACTTTTCTCATGTAAAACTAGTAATAGAATTCTATAAGTTCAGCCCATTTCGGCAGAACTGTTTCCTAAAGTACTTTTAGCTCGGTAAATCAGTCATTAAAACTGAATTTTAATGATCATAGTCAATCATTTAGTAGTTAATTTAATCACTTGAGCTGATTTTTAAAACTTTTGAATGCTAGTTATTGTATGTAATACAAATGCACGCTAGTCTCCATTTAAAAATTTTCCTTTTAAGTAGAGAGTTTCGTGTGCTATGCCATGCAGAGAATTTTCATGCGATTTGCTCAGATTAAGAAATCCAGTCCAATCGATTTATTCATACACACAGAAGGATATCAACATTCCTTTAAGTGTAAGAAAAGATGATCGTTCAACCTGGTCCAGTTGATTGATACCATCGAATGCTTTATCAACTTAACTGCCAAACTTACTATTTAAAACTGCTGACTTTTTTTTATTCGCAGAGATCTGCGTAATAGCATGTATTATAACTTTATCATTTAGTTAAGTTAATACCTCCATAATAACTTATGGTAAGATATTAATTCTTCACATTTATAGGATATTTTTAACACTCGTAATTTAAAGAAGTAATTGAAATTGCAGCGCTTTATTATTTCTTTAAACTATGCAGAAGTAAAGTTTCTGGAACCATTCATTAGTTTAACTACTAACAGACTACATAATTCAATTTAATCTATCAGACTCAGAACCTATACCGGCAGGATAATAATTCGGCTGCAAAAATGCGAAGCTAATATTCAAGTTGGAGGAAATAACAGTATGTGCTCACAAAAGCGAAACCACGCTCTGATTAAACTCTCCGTTATATCACTTTAAATACACTTGTTCACCCTAGCTAATTTACATCCTGGTGAGGGAATGTGATAAGGCAAAAAAGACTAACAAATTAAAACGACTATTAGTAAAAATAAATGAAACTCTACATTATTGTCGATGAAAAAACAAAGAATCTTAACTGAATGGAAAAATATGAAGATACTGAAATTAAGGCTTCAAAACTGTATAACTTCTATACTGTGGATTAATCGAGGTAATACTCAGGACGAAGTAAATTAACTGTACAATACAACTTCACAACTGTAACTGTAACTTCAAAACTGTATAATTTCTATACTCGGATGAATGGAGGTAATACTGAGGTCCACGGTTCTAACTCAAAATCATCATTAATCCTAGAGCAGTTGAAATAACACAGACAAATAACCCATACTGTAATCAATAGAAATTTGTTATTGACAAATTTACCTGTATTTTCAAACATGAAGAAAAATTCATTTGGTTACGTAAATTAAATTAGTATCCAAAGTTCTCTCTTGACAAAGAGATGGCGCGTGCGATCTCTTTCTATCTGTATTTCTTCTCCTCCCTGTCTATATTTCTTCCTTAATTTATACGGTCGTTATTGTGCAATATCAACTCAGTCCTTCAGATCTTATTAAACGGAGAAGCGAATTAGCGATCCATCTAAGTAAATATGTATGTCTTATGACCGTTTTTATTTGAGCTCAAATTCAAAATTCAAACAGATGGCACAAATGTGTGTGCAAAACATCGGCCATTTGAGCGTAAACGGGTAAAAACGCATGGAGCACCAGAGGCTTCCCTATTGAAACGAACAGGTATTGCCCGATGCATCAACCAGCTAGAATTTAAAAAACTGGAATTGACTGTATGCTTTTTGGCCTAAGGAACGCTGCAGTTATACATCGGAGTTGTTGCATTTAAACGTAAGAGGATAATGACATAAAATTAGGTAACGTAACAAAAACTGTTGAGTATACTCATTACAATATTGGATTACGTATTACAGTAGAGTTGATGTTTCGGAGATCGTTGCACTGGAATTTTTGGATTTTTATACACTCACGTTTGTGAAAATTGCAACACCAAGAAGGAATCGTCATAATTGAATGCAATTTAATACACAGTTGAGTGGTAGTGGTACAAATAAATGATTAAATGTTCAAAGCAAACAAACAAGAACAAGAGATCAGAATCAGTATTTTGTGTGGCCACCACGCGCCGCAATAAGTGCTGCTACACGACGTGGCATGGAGTCAAACAAAGTTTGAATGTCTGACTGAGGAAGAGCATTCCATATCGTTTGTACGCGTACCCAAAGTTCGTCTGCAGACGCAACAGGACGAGGATCACGAGCAAGACGCCGACCAATGACATCCCACACATGTTCAATTGGCGACATATCCGGGGAACACGCAGGCCAAGGAAGAAGCTGTACCTGCTGCGCTGCAAAGAAGGATTTAACAATCCGAGCAGTATGAGGGCGGGCATTGTCCTGTTGAAATACAGCGCCTGGCAAGCTTTGAAGGAAGGGAACAGCTTCGGGCTGTAGAACTTCACGGATATACCGGTTGCTGTTCAGATTGCCCACAATTCGTAGCAATTGAGATCGTCTATGATATGCTATGGCGCCCCAGACCATAACTCCGGGTGTTCGTCCACTGTGGCGTTCGATAATGCACTCCGGAAGGTGGCGTTCACCGGCATAGCGTCTGACACGAATGCGGCCATCATGGTACCACAAATTAAAGCGGGATTCGTCAGAAAACACGACATGCTGCCAATCAGCACGCCAGTCTCTATGCTGATTGGCCCATTGTAGCCGCAGGCGGCGATGGTCGTGCGTTAGGGGGATCCTGTATAAAGGAGTCCGTGCGCGCAGTCCACACTGCAGCAGACGTCTACGAATTGATGAAGCACACAATGAAACACCTGTAGCTATTGACCACAGTGCTGCCAATTGTCTAGAGGAAGCTGTACGGTCCGTCCGCGCCATGCGGACCAGGTGTCTATCATCGCGAGCTGACGTCACATTTCGGGGTCCACTCCCGGATTTCCGAGTTGTCCGACACTCGTCCGTCCACTGCTTCCAAACGCGCATCACTGTGCTGCTGTTACGCTGCACACGAGAGGCTACTGCACGATACGACAATCCAGCTTCACGAAGGCCGATGATTCTCCCTCGTTCAAACTCTGTAAGTTGTTCAAATCTCGCTCTCTTTCGTCGACGAGGCATAAGTACAGATTGAGTTAACGTTTACCACTAGCAGATAACCACCGATAACCATACACGCCTCGCTACAGCCGTCTATTTATTCGGATCCATCAGCCGTTCAGAGGGCGCTGCTCAGCATACGCATGCGCTACGGATTTGCAATTCTAATCATTTGCATATCATGCACTACTTTGCATTTCCTGAAAATTTCAGCTCACTCGCGTAAGTCCTTCATGATGTTGCAGTTTTCACAAACGTGAGTGTATAAGTAGGTAAACATATGGGATTTGTCTCTGGATTCGTTATGTACATGACACTTTCGCACTTTTTGATGGTATAAAGATGATTTATCCGAGATTTTATCTATTATAAATTCAATTGGTCCAGACATCCAATTCACTCTTGTAATTGAATCCAACAATTCCCTCCCCTTCCTTGATATTCTTATAATCCGCAATGAAATTGATTTTAGCACTACTGTGTACCGTAAACCCTTTGCAGTTTGTTTACCACCTCATGCTAACTCATGCCACCCTGTTAAGCAAAAAATGGCTTCTTTTTACTATTATGTATTTCGCGCGCTCAAAGTTTGTTCCACAGAATCCTTGCTTACCAATGAACTTAATTATTTAAAAGCAGTTGCTATTGACCGAGGATTTTCTCTCGTGATCATTGATAAAGCCGTTAAGAAGTTTTCAGATTCCCATCATAGAAGACATTCCACTGTTAGAAATAATATTAATGACTTTGTCGTGCTTCCATTTTATCCTTCTGTTAGTTATAAGGTTGCACGGATTCTCCACAAATTCAATTTTCAGCCCAGTTTCTCCCCTATCAATAAAATTCACGGTTCGACTCTACAAGATTCTGTTTCTGACTTTAATTCTTGGGGAATTTATAGTATATCGTGTCAGTGTGGCTTGAGATATATTGGCCAAACAAAAAGAGCGTTAAAATTCGTATCAAGGAACATGGGGCGAAATTAACAAGTCTTCAATAGCGTATCATAGTTGGAAATTTAATCATAATTTTGACTTTGGATCTGCAAAAATTATCCCAAAAGCTTATTCCGTTGGTGAATTGGATTTTCTCGAGGCTTCTCATATTCACAAAGATTTAGCAAGTTTAGTGAACGATTTTAAGTCTAATCCAGTCCTTCCTAGCGCATTTAAAATTCTATTAACATAATTCTTGATGATTATTTTTACCAATAGATGGCGTTGCTTCCTCGAGCGTGGTTCTACCCGAGAGTATAAAAAGCCGTTACTGAGGTTTTTTACCTTTCTAGATATTTTGCTCTCCTGATGAGGAGGGACCTGTAGCTGCCCTCGGAATCGATTGAGTGTTTTTAGTAAATGTACGCCAAATACAAGGTTGTTTCAGCAAATTTGATATGGGATTTGATTTTGCTAATATACTGGAGTGTCCGATTCCTATTAGCCGAGAAAGGCTATTAGTCTCAAAACGGCATTTTCCGTCGAATCACTTTAAATATCTGAATCACTTTTCAAATAGATGCAACTAGGGATTGCAATACCGGTATTTTGAGCCATTTGTACAATTTTGTACTACCGATATTCACAAGCTTAAATACCGTTTTTTCGGTACTTACTATAAATTTTTAAAATTGTCTATACTATATGTTCAGGGGTCGCAACATGGCAAAATAGTATACGTTTTTGTTTTTATGTCTCCCTAAGGGGCGAAATTAATTCGACTTTGAATACAAAGTTGCATTGTACCGTCTGGAGAAATGATACAATGTGTGAATCATTCAAGGAGGGGGCCAAAACTGTCCTATCCTATTACAGCTCAAAGCGATACTGCACGCGCGCAGGATTCGTAGTCTGATATACGTATTTGTGAAAACAAGGTTGCAGTTGTGAAGAAAGGGCGTCATATTTCGAACAATTTCGATATTTTTTCAATTGGTGAGTTTGTCATTCACATTGTATTTGCATATCATACTTTAGGGTTCAAAATATTTTTCAGATTTATTACATACTCAGAATTAAGAAACCCATAATAATGAATAAGAATAACTTTAAAGAGCATAAAAAATCTGTCGATAATACTTCGGTTTGGTTTCATTATTTATAGGACGAAAAGAATAGGGTGGCGCAATGTGAAAAATGTTCCAGTGCTTTTAAAGTGGATGGAGGAAGTACAAGCGGACTTCATACACATTTAAAAACGAAACGTGATACAAATTTGTTAAAGAGGAAAGAATCTAATTGCGATGAAGACACAAATTTAAGCACAGTTTCTAAGCCTAAGCCATCAGAGATTTCAGATTATTTAAAAAAAAAAAAAAGATAATTTGGAGGAAATTACAAGTAAAATGTTAGATGGTTTAGATGGTTTGCCACTTCGATTGCTTTTGCACTTCTACGGAATTAAGAAAATCGCTATCCGCCAGAGGTTTTAAAAATCTACCCATCGATTAACACTACAAGAAGAACTGTTATAAGCGTTACAGTAACGGTGTTCGCAATTCTTAGAAACACGAGTTAATACAATTAAAAGTAAATAGTGAAAATTTACTTTTAGTCTTACATTTGATGAATGGACACGTATAAGAAATAGACGCTATTTAAATATAAATATTCATTCAGAAGAAAAATGGAATATAGAACTTACACATATCTCGGGAAGTATGTCAGCCGAAAAATGTGTGGAAGCGCTTAAATCTAAATTAGAGAAACATGGATTACCCCTGAAAGAAGATATCGCATCCATAACGACTGATGGAGCAACGGCTACGAAAAAGTTGGAAAGCTGATGGATGCCAATCAGCAACTGTGCTATGCTCATGGAATCCAGTTAGGAGTAATAGATGTATTATACCAAAAAAATAAAGAACGGAAGAACCCAAATACTGTGGACGTAGAAACTTCTGATTCCGACTTTGAAGAGAATGAGAGGGATACTGACAATGAAGATAATGACAATGTCATTGTTGAAGAAGATAACTGCTAATGAGGAGGAAATATTAACTCATCATGAATTGCTTTCTATAGTGAATAAAGTTCGAAAAATTGTTAAGATATTTAAACTTCCCCTACAAAAATGCCTTATTACAAAAATATATACTAACTTGAAAATAAAACAGAACATATGTTAATATTAGTCTCTAAAATACGTTGGAACAGTTTACTCCTAATGATGGAACGATTTTTGAAACTGAAAAATCCAATTCAAAAAGGAACAATCGACTTAAACCTGCAAATTATTTTTTCCGATCGTGAATTCCACTTAATATCCAGAACTGTATCAGCTCTACTTCCGATAAAACTAGCTGTGGAGGCATTATGTCGGAGAGATTCTAATTTATTCACAGCTAATGCAACAATAAATTTCATGTTGCAATCACTGAAAAAACAGCACATCACCATCCGAAGAATTATGTATATGTTTGATGGAAGCATTTATACTCAATAAAGTATATATACAAAAAAAAATTCAATAAAAATGTACTCCCGTTTCCAAAATTGCGATAATTCAAACATATTTTATTGTATTATAACGTAGATAGATTTGAATACGAGGGTCCTATATTATGCTCCCTAAAAGAACATGGAATTTACTATGAAACTAACTCAGTATACTAGACTTTAAAGCAAGTTTAAATATGCATTCTTCTCTTTCAAAATTTCAGCAACCATCTCTTGATATTTCTGATTTTTTTCAAACTTATAGATATATAACTGTAAATGCCTGAGTGGATAAACCTAAAAATAACTAGTAGTTCATTCCAGGCTCCATTTTCAACACCTGAACTCCTTAAATGCATGAAAATTTTATTGATTTCCCCAAATTCCTTTAGGAAGACATTCCTCTCCTTTGGCAGGTAGCCCTTGCAAGCTATTGCAGTGTTTATTAAAGCAATCAAATTATATCTGGAGTAGGTGGAACTCCCTTTTTTCTCAAGATTTAGCGTTTCTTAACATTCTTCAATGTGAAAAAAAGGCGTATGATTGAAGTTAATACTTTCACGAAAACAAGAATCTAGAGCCTAATGCAGCTGTGTTTTTATACAATTATGTTTTCATTAACAGTTCAAAAAGGGTTTCAAATATCAAAAAGTTTAGTTATAAGTCATATTCAGAGGTTTCTTTGAGTGTAAAGAGTTTAATACCTAACGTAAACAACAGCGTGTCTTCCTGCATGCTTCAGTGTGTTTGAGGCATGTCTTCCTGGTCACGTAACATTAATGTGTTTTAAAGTTATTAACCAATAATTCAATCAAATAATGTAATTTGTTTGTGTATTTAATATCTGTTTAATGTAACTGTTTGTTTGCCTGTTTATGTATTGTTATAATCTATTAGATATATCTCAGTTTTTCCATGAGACTTCAAGATTCGTAATTTTGATATTTCACTAGTTTACCTGAATACATTTTTGATCTAAAATGTTTCGAAAGATGCACGATTCTGTGATTCGATAAATGATATTTACTTAAATTCTAGAAATAATAAGACTTTAGCAGGTATAGATTTTCATTTAGCATGAGCAGTTTAACTGCGGATGAAAACTTCAAATCCCCCGAATATTACACACCATGATTTATTGGTAATATATGTGTGCTGTTACGGAAAAAAAAAGGGAAAATGTTAGACGGATTTCGATTTAAATTGCGAAGCCAAGAAGTCACATGTAACCAGATATGACACTTTAAAAATAAACTTTACTGATACAATGAATCTGAATGAAATTCCATCTTAAAATTAATCTTTTGATGGGGTTTTAGACATTCAGAAAATGTAACGAGGAAATCCGAACTTATCAAATAACTGACTATTACAAAGACAGCTAGAATTTCTGTGAACGTGAAAACTGCATATAGGAGAAAGTAATAATAAGAATCAGTGCCAAAGGCTGAATAATGATATTTTCTTCAAATATAAATTTCTTAGATTCAAGGCATATCACAAGGTATCATTAATACACTTATTATTCATGCATATCCAACAGTACAACACATGAAAGCGGCAACAGTTTTGACGAACACCTTACATACATACAGTCATAAAACGTTAAAAAAATTGAAAAAGTCTGAAGGTTTCAGATTAATTAATTGAAAAAGTCTGAAGGTTTCAGATTTTAACGATGGCATAAAAGGACTTGTTAAGTTTTTCTACACTCTCTCTCGCTGAACTTGCAGTCTACTAGTCACCAGTCTGCTGTTGCACTCACTCCTGCTAAGCCAGTTCTTTTTGTCTTTTTAGCTTTATTATTAAGCTCCTTTTTCTTCGCAATTACATCATATACGATTCGGTAGCAAAATTCAAAGAAAAAAATTAAAAGCAGCGTGTCTGTCTAGAATTCCCGATTCAATGTTAAGTATTGGTATACATTTTTCTATTCTTTTCAATCTTTTCTCAGTTTCTCATATTTTAATGTTAAGTTTTCTTAGTAACATGACTTGCAAAGCTCTTTTTTCCCCTTTTCATTATTAACGTTCGGTATGTTTACTTTATTTACGAAATCACCGCTGTGTTCTTCAATAAACTGGGGAGAGGGGAGATCATGCCCTTCGCACTGTAACAGCTTTAGATATTGTTGCAATAATAATCTTAAACTTTTAAAATAGTTGAATTTGAAATATATCTGTTAATAAATGGCAATGTTTGAAACGCCAACACGAGAGCTGCGTGCGGTTCTCGCACGAAGTAAGATAATGATTTTTAATTTAAAAAGAGATAGAATACGTTTTGGCTGTTAATTTTTTGATGTTACCTTTTCTTTGACTTATATGTTGCAGTTATGAAATTGATCTATTAAATAAAGTTTGCTGTGTTCCAATGGAGTTTGCTTTAATTACGAAACAAGCATTACAGTCTTAATTATTTTTGGAGGCACCGGCGAGATAGAATAATCGTGCGTGCTTTTGAAATGAAAGCACATCTCCTGGAAAGCAAGGTATAGCATTTCTTTATTCCCAATTTCAAACGATATTATAAAGTTATTTGAACGAATTTTGATTTTAAACACTGCAGAAAAGCATACGAAAATGTGTTTTGCATCGTTGCAAATTTTAGTATAACTGTGCAAAAGTTTTCTGTGTTCTAAACTCAGTTTACTATTCCGGACTTAGTTTGAAGTGTCCATCATTGGACTTAGTTTGAAGTGTCCATCATTGGACTTAGTTTGAAGTGTCCATCATTGGACTTAGTTTGAAGTGTCCATCATTGGACTTAGTTTGAAGTGTCCATCATTGGACTTAGTTTGAAGTGTCCATCATTGGACTTAGTTTGAAGTGTCCATCATTGGACTTAGTTTGAAGTGTCCATCATTGGACTTAGTTTGAAGTGTCCATCATTGGACTTAGTTTGAAGTGTCCATCATTGGACTTAGTTTGAAGTGTCCATCATTGGACTTAGTTTGAAGTGTCCATCATTGGACTTAGTTTGAAGTGTCCATCATTGGACTTAGTTTGAAGTGTCCATCATTGGACTTAGTTTGAAGTGTCCATCATTGGACTTAGTTTGAAGTGTCCATCATTGGACTTAGTTTGAAGTGTCCATCATTGGACTTAGTTTGAAGTGTCCATCATTGGACTTAGTTTGAAGTGTCCATCATTGGACTTAGTTTGAAGTGTCCATCATTGGACTTAGTTTGAAGTGTCCATCATTGGACTTAGTTTGAAGTGTCCATCATTGGACTTAGTTTGAAGTGTCCATCATTGGACTTAGTTTGAAGTGTCCATCATTGGACTTAGTTTGAAGTGTCCATCATTGGACTTAGTTTGAAGTGTCCATCATCGGACTTAGTCTGAAGTGTCCATCATTGGACTTAGTTTGAAGTGTCCATCATTGGACTTCGATAGTTTGAAGTGTTCATCATTGAACTTTAATACTCAAGTTTATCTTGCATTTTTACATATATATTTGAGTCGTAAATTATTGTATGTTATTTTATGGTGCATCACTGCATATCAACTGATGGTAACAGTCATAGGTTGTTCGGAATAAATGTGGTATTGCTTATTCTGAGCATTTAAACAAGTGCATTTAATTCCTTGTTGCCAGAGCACTTTATTTATTTATTGCAATTAAGTTGAGCTATTTTGAGGAAGCGTAAAGAACAGGGTGTTCGTAAACTTAAGAAGTAGAAAAAAATGTCTTTCTTAGGAAGAGCTCGTAAGGAGGATTTGCAGAATCTCGCAACTGAACTAGGTGTTCAGGTGACTGCTGATTTGAAAATAGTTGATCTGAAACAGAAAATTATTGAGAGCAGAGATTATGACGAAGTATTCGTCAAAGAAGTCTTAAACACGATAATAGAGGACCGAAAAGAGAGGGAAGAAAGAGAGGAACGTAGGAGACAGGAAGAGGAACGTAGGAGACAGGAAGAGGAACGTAGGAGACAGGAAGAGGAACGTAGGAGACAGGAAGTAGAGGAACGTAGAAGACAGGAAGAAGTAGAGGAACGTAGGAGACAGGAAGAAGTACAGGAACGTAGGAGACAGGAAGAAGTAGAGGAACGTAGGAGACAGGAAGAAGTAGAGGAACGAAGAAGGAAAGAACAATATGATTTAGAGAGATTAAAACTTGAAGCTGAGATAAAGTCTCAAACCACCGGACAGGTCCGGGCGAAAACGGAATTGCGACATCTGATGCAGAAATTTGACGACAAAGAAGGAGATATCAGTCTATATTTATCACTGTTTGAAAGGCAAGCAGAATGGGCTCAAATTGATAAAGAAGAATTTGTATCTCATTTGCTAGGACTACTTCCTTACGAAGTAACACAAATAATAGCTAGAGAACCCTCTGATAAAGCTAAAGATTATGAACATGTGAAGACTTTATTGCTAAAGCGTTTTAAATTAAGTCCTGAAAGGTTTAGGCAGAAATTCATGAAGCATCAAAAAAGTACCGAATCAACATGGGTGGATTTCAGCTATGAATTAGAAAATTATTGCAAGGAATGGGTAACTGGTTTGGGAGTTGAGAGTTTTGAACAGTTGTTGGACTTGATGGTGATTGATCAGCTTAAGCGTCGAGTCCCTCCTGAAATTCGAGATCATTTTCTTGACGAATGGGTAGAAATGATTTCGTCCAAGAAATTAGCCGAAAAACTTGATGCCTACGAAAACGTCCGTGGAAACTTCCAAAAAAATCTTGCAGCCGATCGGCGGAAAGGGAAATACAATCCAAAAACTCAAAGTAAAACAAATTCCGATGATAAAAATAATGCTGAAAATAAATGGCCTTCAAAGTTTAATTCGGGAAGCAAGATCTATCAACCTAGTAGTCCACGTCCAGATGATAAATATGAAAAACGAAAGTCACTGCAATGTTACCACTGTGGGTCCTATCAGCATCTAAGACCTCAGTGTCCAAAACTTAAGAATAGTACTGAATCTTCTGCTAATCTAAACAGAATTAGTTCAAGACCGGACGATGAATTTCTGTTACCTTATACTAGTATTGGATACGTAAATGGCTACAAAATTCCTATATTAAGAGATTCAGGTGCTAGTATTGATATAGTTTGTCGTAAATACATCACGCCAGAAATGCTGACAGGTGAAAAAGTGTGGGTGCAACAACCATTAGATTTAAATCCAACCTGTTTACCCTTGGCTGAAGTCGAACTAAACTGCGATCTCGGACATGTAATAACCAAGGCTGCCATTATTGGAAACAAACTCGACAAAGGAAGGTATTTATTAGGCAACCGAACTGCTGCACTACTGAATGAAAAAAAAGAACCTGAAAATCACTCTCACCAGGTTAATACAGTGACTACTAGAGCTCAAACGAAAAGAGATGCGGAACAAGTTTTTGAAAAATATGGCCGGCTTCTAAGATGCGATGTCAAATACGGAATGTATGGAACATCAGGAAGAAGAGGTTCTGGAAGGACTGGCATGGCATATGCATTTGTTGATTATGATGATAGACGAGATGCAGAGGATGCCATAAAGTATGAAAATGGACGAGAAATTCGAGGCCAGAGCATTGTTGGGGAATGGGCTAGAGGGCCATCCTATCGCTCAGGGGGTGGTTCTAAATATCAGCGAAGTTCAAGTTATAGAAGAGAGAGTTATGGACGATCATCACGTCAGAATAGTGAAGAATGTTATCGCTGTAGACGGACAGGACATTGGGCTCGTGATTGTCCTGAACTTGAAAGAGATAGATACTATCCTCGTTCTAGACATCGTTCTCGTACAAGGTCTAGGTCAAGATTACACCGTCACAAGAGGAGTATCTCACATAGTCGATCTAGGAGCCATGATCGTCACAGAAGGAGTTCTTCTGGCTATCGCCATAAAAGTAGAAGTGTAAGCAGAGATAAAAGAGTAAAGGCGAGGTCACCCAGCCGATCTGTAACACCATCCAAGTTAGTTTTCCGTTCACGATCAAGGTCGCATGGAAAAAGTCGAAGAAAATATGAAAAGTCATCTAAAAAGTCGCGTTCAAGAACTTTTCTCTTCGGAAAAGTTTCTCCGTTGGGGGAGAGATTGTAACAGCTTTAGATATTGTTGCAATAATAATCTTAAACTTTTAAAATAGTTGAATTTGAAATATATCTGTTAATAAATGGCAATGTTTGAAACGCCAACACGAGAGCTGCGTGCGGTTCTCGCACGAAGTAAGATAATGATTTTTAATTTAAAAAGAGATAGAATACGTTTTGGCTGTTAATTTTTTGATGTTACCTTTTCTTTGACTTATATGTTGCAGTTATGAAATTGATCTATTAAATAAAGTTTGCTGTGTTCCAATGGAGTTTGCTTTAATTACGAAACAAGCATTACAGCACTCACTTAATATATCACAAACTATTTAGAAACAAACAACGTATCTTTAGTAACAACATATCGTAAACAACGTATCAACGTCTCATGAGCTGGAGATAAAAGTGTTTTATTCCGTACAGTGCTGTCACTGCTCCCTTTCAAATCCTTGAGTTTGTTAATAAAAATTTATTAAAGTTTTTCAAAACACGAAATATAAAATTCGGGTTTCCAAGTACACATGCAAGCGGTGGAGGATTTTATTCAAAACTCGATGGCTCTGGGTACCGTCTTTACTTCACAATGTTAGGAACATACATAGATTCATGCAGATTCTTCATTATGTAATTTCTTTAAAAATATTACAGGGTAGTAATATTTGGTGGCAACAATTTAAAAGCTATACGCCGTTTATAGTGATTCTATGCAAAATTATAGCCCATTTGGGCTAACGCTCTTTTGGGTTAATAAATTCAGACTTCAATTCTAATGCTAAGCAAGCCTTGAAAATTAGTTATAACTAGTAATCCTAGAACTATGCAAACCGTCTTACAGACAGATAACCACGGTAACCGTAATCCAGTCTAGTGATCTTCCTACTCTGCGCTTAATCTTCTAACTTAAATCATTAAACGTTGGGAAAGAAAGCGATGGAGATTTATAGATAATTCGCGGTGTTCCATAACGTTGTTGTTTCTAGTTGCATTTGCATAAGCTTCACTTCAATAACTTTTTCGCTTCATTTTCCGTTTTGAGTCACATGAAATATTTACCTGTCATTCGTCATGGCCCGGAGACAATACTCACTCGAAGCTCATAGGACTGAAATTCCAAATTTTAAAGAGGGAATATATAAAATTAAAATAAAAAAACTAATAAAATCTGAAAGATTTCAGATTTTAAATTACGTCCAAAGGCGCGTTTTTTTAACGTTTCGTGTGCTATATTTTTTTATTAAATATCACGTACTACGTACTCAAACCATAAAATTCAGTTCAAAATCAATATCGCAAAATCATTTTAAAATGAACATATCTTTAGAATTTCCGTAAGTCTCGTGCGCTGGAGATAAAAATGTTTTTTTTCCGTACAGTGTTGCCACTGCTCGCTTTGAAATCATTTAGTTCGTTAATCAGAAATTCGTCGAAATGTTACAAAACATAAAATCGATAATAAAGCAAATTTCAAATTCAAAATGAGGGCTTCCAGATGCCCATATTCGCAGTAGGATTACGTCATTCAAAATTCGATGGCTCTAGGTTTTATCACAATGCGAGAAACATGCATACATTTATGCAGATTTTTCATTTTTTAAAATTTAATGCAGAGCGATAACATTTAGTGGCAACAATTTGAAAAGTGAATCGGGCATTCAGAGTGAATCGACGCAAAATCGTAAAACGAAAGTAATAGTCCTTCGGGACTAAATCACTTTGGACTAATAAAAAAAATTAACTGCGCTTTTAGACGTAAAGCTTTTCTTTTTTCAAATGTAGTTCTCTAGAACAATTTTAATACCTACTGATGATGTTAATAATCTTCTAACTGATATTATGTCTTATATATAAACTACTTACTTTTTTTTAAGAGCAAAAGAGGCATGAAAAAGCGCAACAATTTTTTTCAATGCAAGCCCTCGAATTTGTCAGTTTGTGTATAATCAGTGAAATAATATAAGGCTTTTGCTACAATATTCTGATTTACTGATATCAGAACTGCAAAATAACTTATATAAGCGTTATTTCTAGAATTGTCTGTTAGTTAGTGTTTAAACTGTGATGAAGCTATGAGTGAAATTTTCTAACATGAGTGCGAAACGTCAAGTTTCTGATGAATAAGGTACGTAGCTTTTTGTACAATATATGCCAGTTAACCGATGGAAGCTAAAATAACTAGATGAAACAAGAGCGTGATTCAAAGACTTTGGAAGCAGACGCGAAATATTAAAATTACATACTGAAAATATAGTGAAGGAAGATTTAGAACTAAAACTGCAGAGAATAACTGATATCTTTGAATTACAATCGAAGATGCGTTGCAGAGTTGCCATCTTGTTCCACTGAATAAACAGTTCGTTAACAGTTAGTCCAGTTTAAGTTAGCTATTTGTTCAATGAAACAGGATTAGTTACTCCAGTCCAGCTGAAATATTATATACGTATCGTAACCAACAAATCCATTAGCATTTCTGCTGCATACTATAGCAGACTCCGTGAAGGAGATATTTATAAAGCTAATGCTGATGTACCTATTCCTCATCCCTCCGTAAGTGATCGTTTTAAATTTACATCAACTGGATTTTGCCTCAGCGGAAGCTTGTATTATGTATAAATGAAATTAGAACAGTTTTGCAAATGATTCCAGTGTAATTTGTCGAAAGAAAACGTCCTATTAGTGAGTGAGGTATACAGTGCTAGCAATATTTAGGGGTGTAAGGCATAGATATTTAGAGGTAAGAGGCATAAGTTACTCATGAGACAAATTAAAAGCCAGAAAATTATCGAAAATTTTCAAATCGTCAAAATGCAAATCCCCCAAAATGCATTGACTAACGGCATATTATTGTACTAAAAGAACAAAATGAAAAAAAAAATTCTCTTTTTTCACTTTACGAAACATGATAAAATAGTTAAAAAATTCAGAATACGCATCGAATATATGGGTTCTGATCGAATCGCTTCTTCGAAGTAAAGATCATTTGTAAACGGCAGAATGAAATTCTAAAACCATATATTCTCGCTTATACTGTCAGGACTGTGTGCTCGGTGTATATTCTTGGCGAACATCTTCGTGTAAATCTTAAATCCCGATCTTGAACAGGGAGCTGAATGCAGCTATGTTCTGTGGTAGAATAACTGTGGTTAAGTAGTAGAATAACTATACGTAAGAAGGATTTAAAATCCTCTTTTATTAAACCACAGTTATTTACAGCCACTTCCCAATTCGGGAGGGATACAGAAAATAATGACCGCCACTTGAGTCTAAACTGAACAATCAGATAATTTAACTAAAACTAATTAAAAATTATGTAGTCGTTGCTCACAGAGCTATGAACGCGAGGTTGGCCTCTAAACTAAATGGGTGCGTAGCGAGATTTAACTAATACTGATGCACTTAGAATGACTTCAATAAGTAATAGCGTAACAGCGCTACGGCTTAAAATTTAAATACCAGCTGGTCAGGCGAACGTCGAATAGAGTAACAGTGATCTGAGACTAAAAGTTCTCTCACCCTGAGAGGTTCTTACCTCTCGTTTAAATAGAACTTGGCTCCCCTTCAACTTAGCATAAAGCTGAAACGCGCGCTTATTCTAACGGGAAGTTGAAATGTGAACAGATAGAAAAAGGCAAATTAAAATAAAATTTTGTTAGTTTAACTAAAACCTTACAATACAGGCGCAGAAAATTCGCCTCTTTCGCCACACAATACTAAGCTGCCCTCATTGGACTGGTACTGTACGAATGCAGTGGCCATCCAAATTGCCTAACTTTAATTCCATCAAGCTGCGTAGGATACTCTAGGGAGAGGCTATATCTGTTTTCTTCTTTTTTCCAAACCTTAAAAAAACATCGAAAGCTTTGCAAGGAAGAATGGTTTAAGTGAATGTTGGGGGTTAATTTGAATGCTTTTGCTACTAAAAGCATGTATGAAGTATTTTCTCCCTCCTTTCTGCGTGCCTTCGTGGTGTAATTGGAAGCATACTCAACTCGAGACACAGCGAGGACGCTGCACATTTTTTTTTGTCTGTAGCTTAAAAAAAAAAAAAACCTAATGACTCTGCACATGTATCACACTTTATTCATCATTCTCTGCGCATGTCGCTTTCTCTGCACAAGTTTCTGATCATGTTGTTGAAGTAACAGCAAATGTGTTTTATAACTATTTAATTTGTGCTGAACTTTTATTTAAACAATATTTAGTATTCATTCGGCACTTTTAATTGAGCAATACTAGTGCTGACTGATAGATTTGCTTCTCTTATAGAATGCTCGTTTACTTGAAAAGTTTTATTCATGTAGAGAAATATGAATGTTTTTATATTTTGATATTTCATTGCTTTTTAGAAAGTAGGTTAATCTGTTACGTCTCGAAACTAATTTAAAACTAAATTCTAAGCTCGTTATTTCAATGCTTTGAATTTTTTTTTATTTTAAACGTATTCTGTGGTTAAACATTCTATAAATATATTAATAATATTTGTTAGGATATGTAAAAAACCCCACGGAATACCTTTTAATGAAATTGATAAGTTTCTACATTCCATTTATGCTGTTTCTGTTCCAGTACGAACACTGCAGACCTAAAACCCAGTGCTAATCTTAAAAATGACTTTAAAGTATTTTTTTTCATTATTAGTTAGAAAAAGAGTTCGTTCGTAATTACTTAATCTGAACAATTTGCATGTGCCTCACGTAGATATGAAAAGGGTTTAGATACGCTTTGTTCATTCTTCACTTCACTGACTTGCTGTCTGATATTATCAAGTATTGCATGCAAATAGTTTAATAAAAATAAAATAAGGCCATTATTTTCTTCTTCACATATAGAATAATTCAATGTCCTCAGTGACATTGTACCTGCAAATTAGTGTATGCGTTATTAGTATCTTACGGGTGTATTTGTTAAATATGATTTACAGTTTTAGATATACTCGTCCTTTTTTTTATTAGACGGTCGTCCGAAAGGGTTTGTTAAGGTTTTTTACGTTCTCGCTGAGCTCACAGTCTATCAGTCTGCTGTTAGACTCACTCTCCGATGCAGCGTTAAGCGTTGGCATACATTTTTCTATTTTTTGCAGTTTTTTCTTAGTTCATCATATCAATGCTCAGTTTTCTAAGTAAGATGGCTTGCAAAACTTTTTTTAACCTTTTCATTTTCATAACGTTAATATCACGTTCTGAACGCCACATAAAATTCCATTCAACAGCAAAATTACAAATATTTAAAAATAGCGTACCTTTACAACTTGCGTACAATGTTGCGCTATTCGCTTTCGAATTGTTCAGTTTATTAATCAGAAATTAATTCAAATTTTATAAAATTGAAATTCAAAATTTGGGTTTCCAGCTGCACATGTTCGAGTGGAGGACAAAGTTATTCAAAATTTGACGGCCCTAGGCATCGTCCTTTTTTTCATAATGCGAGGATCATACATACATGCTGGTTCTTCATACTTAATTTCTTTAAAAACAATACCGGGTGTTAATATTTGGTAGAACACTTTGAAAAGTGATTCGCATTTATGGTGGCCGACGCAAAATCCCGTTTCGAGACTAATAGTCCTTTCCTTCTAATAAAAAATGTATATTTGAATAATTAAAGTTAACTGGATGTTAATACAATGAAATATTTCGGTTAATACAATGGTAAAAGTAAGAGTAGCAGTAATTTTAATAATAATAATGAAAATAAAATTTAGAAATCCAGGTTTCTATGTCGCAAGATCATAAATCTGTACGGATTATGAATGGAAAACGGCAGTAAATTACTAATTATATGACCTCCCACGAAACTAATCTGACCTTATAAAGGCTGATTTTCTTAATGTCTTGATTATTAGTACGATTCTTAATGGCTATGAGTAGTATGCTGTCTTGCACTAAAAAGGGTATGCTTTATTTTAATTATAGCAGAGCACGCGAGGGTTATTTATCTGAAGGGATGGATGCTTTCGTGGCGGAAGTTTCTAAGGGAAGTTGACTAACTTTCACGTTACACATGGAGAATACGAAAACGCCCTTGCAGCTGGCTCATTCGCCTAGAATCGAACCCAGGTCGAACTACTAGTGTTCGGCGACTTTACCGCTTGGTCGCTAACGCAATGCACTCTAAATGACTTTTATTTCTCTTTTTAATTCGAACAAAACTTAAGATGGCCGTACACATATTTCAAGAAATCTTCCCAATCCTGAACGCGACATAATTCGTTTGACTGCAATTTATTCATCCTTAGTTTTGAATTTCTAAAGAATGGTATATATAGGATAGAGAATGTTAAGTTGGAAGGGGGAGTAAAATAGGAAAAGAAATGCAGAGAATAAGAAGGTCAAGGAGAAGATATCGTACATATAAGGATAAAGATTTCCAACAGCATGAAAAAGTGAAAGAACAATTACCTTTCCCTTTCGTCTGATTTAAGGCGGTAATTATCTCTTCCAAAGAGTAATTTAACATGTGTGCAAGAACAAGTTTTGCATATTATCATTAATTGCTTCTGAAGTCTGACTTCAATTCATTTATTCACGAGCCAAAATGTTTGTCGATTGCATAATGCAGCACTTTATTTAGGTGGATTCGTATGAATGGCACTCTGACCAAGTGAACTTCTAACAACAACTAAATAACCGCTATTTAGTAGTAAGTACCGCTGTAGTAACTGTAGTAGCCGCTATTTAATACAGGATGTAAAATCTTTTATAAGAAGGACACGCGAAGCATTCAACGCGAGCAAAACATTGGATTACTGTCTCAGGAAATGACATTGATTAAAGTTGTGACAATAATATTAATAAGATAATGGTAATAATGATACCGTTGAAATAATTCGAAGCAATAATATCTATCTAAAAACAGTTAATGTAATAGTGGAAATAACAGTAATATATAAAGTTTAATAATAATAACAATATAAAAAGTTTTAAGTCACACGGTTTTTTTTTAATTATCCGCTAAACATAAAAAATAACTTGTTTTTTATATTACATATTATTAGTCTTATGAGGTTTATTTCAGCTATCTCTTTTTATGTTAATTCTCTTCGGTACCTTTTATTTTGTCAGAGGCCTTCGCTAGAATTTAAATTAGTTTGGATTTAAACAGCAACTGTATTTGTACTTTAGAATGAGGGCTGTGGCAAACACAGACTTCAGCTATCACACAAGTTGAGTTTGGAAGTTTGCTTTCGTTATTTACAGCCTTATGTATATGAAATCCTGAACCTCCCGAAAAAGCTGTATTTGTTGATTTTTTGTTGTACTAAAAAATAAAGTTTAATTAAATCTTTTAATCTCTTGTCCGTGTGCGAAAACAAAAACTTCAGAGCAAGAGAAGTTAAACAAATGTAAATAGCAGCTAACTAGATTTAACCTTGACTGAAAGTAAAATCCTAAAGCTGTAAATAAAGATGAATATTTAATTCAAAATTGTTAAATTCAAAAGTTAGCATTATTATGTAAGTCACGTAAGTCACTTTTATCCTATCCCTTCTATTGTTCCTTAAAATTCAGTACAAAGAATGATAGTTATTTACCGTATATTTGGCGCATGATAACCTTCAAGTTCATGCGCCTGAAATTTTGCAACGAACAAACTAACCGACAGGAAAATATGTCTTTAATCAGTTATATGTGATGTTTAATCAGTTACATTCAATTCCTTATACTTTTGTTTGGTTTAAAAATCTGATCTCATCATCAATCTGAAATCGTGAAGCTACTAAGATGTGACAGATTATAAGTCTTTGGTTTTAAAGTCTGTGATTGTTAGTAGCTGGACAATACATAAAAAATCGCTCATTTAAAAAGAAAAAGAAAGAAAGAAAACTGATGCATTTCAGTAAACTTCATTTAGAAGGTTACTTTTCGATATATCCTAGGATGCACTGAGGGAAATCCTGTGACAACTATTAAACATGGACTATAAGCAAATTCCCCCTTAATTAAAGTTAATTGTACATAGAACTCTGAAAAAAGTTTTATGAAATATTACGTCATTATATCAAATTGTAGAGTCATTAAGTTATTTTGATGCTGGACACGCGAAAAATGAGCACTGCCTTCGCCGGGACTCGAAACTGGACCTCTCGAATACGAGCCGAGTGTGCTACCGTTACACCACGAAGGCATAGCAGAAAGGAGGGAGAAAAGACCTCATAAAATATATAGGTAATCAAAATTAAAAATTCAGAGAAGAGTATAAAAATAATTTTAAGACTTCACTAAAACAAACAGAGAAATCAAGCTAAATAAAAATAAATGTTAAATAAAATGGCAATCATAATAAACAAGAACTTTAATGAATACGCTTACTTTAAGCTATAATAAACAACTTTGGGTAAAAACTGAAAATACAGAAAAGAATAAAAAAATTAAATATCGAAAATAAGTAAGCAAATAAAAGTGGCCACCTCATAGCTTCTTTGCAAGGCCTATTAAATTATATGCCTTTTTTTTTTGCTGCACTTCATTTAAAATTATTTCCTCAAGTTAGTCTAACTTAATAAAGTGATCACTCAAGGTAAGTTGAAAATGACATCGCAAATTTTTTAAATTAAATATCCCGATCAATTTTTGTTATACGGGAGTTAAGCTTTTTACAATTTTATTTTTTCACAAGTACAAAACTTCCCAAGGATTAATACAGGAACTGGGAGACTGCACTAAGATTTATTTGGCAGATTTACCTAAATTTTACTGGTATTTATATATATATATATCTATATAAAGTGCAGGTTTCATTAAATTTACATGTATTCAATTTGGTAATTTCGTACTCGGAGAAGAAATGAAACCTTTATAATGAAGGAAAAAAAATTTCAATTTATTTCTGACATTTCCTTTTTGATTTATATATAACACATATATACAATTTCAAAGTGTAGAAAGTGTTGGAACGTAAATTAAATATAAATTTAGTTCCAACAAAATATGAAGGCCAACTTAATTTAATCTCCGAGAAATTGGTAACGAATATCGAGTTGCGTGTATTAAAGGGTACACAGTATTAAAAAAAAGTGATTCAAAGGAAATCATAAACAAGAAAGAGACTGTTTTGCTATAAAAATGCTTGAAAAAATTAATCTCCGACTTTTCTTT
>KK120813.1:125746-172085 GCA_000611955.2 Stegodyphus mimosarum
TAGTCAGAATTAGAAAAAACAAAGACACAAGAGAAATGAAATTTAGAACCAGTAAAATCCTTAAATTTTCCAATAAAAAATGTAAAACATCCCATCAACTATGTGTTTTAAAATCAGAAGAGATCCCGAAAACAGCAGAAAAATACATATAAAAGGAAAAGAAATACAATTAAAAACTGGTTCAACGGAAAATGAATAGAATTAAAATCTGATCCAACGTTAGGAGGGATTCAGTTGAATCTGATTTACCTCCTCTTGACAATGTTGAATCAGTTTTTAGTTGTATTCCTTTTTCTTTTACAATGTATTTTTATGTATTTCTGTTGTCTTCGGAATTTCTTCTCATTTTGAAACACTGAATTGACAGGCAATTAATTTTACGCTTTTTATAGGGAGATTTAGGAATTTTACTGGTTTTAAATTTCATTTCTTTCATGGCTTTGTGGTTTTGATTCTAAATTTCTTATTCTTTTATCTATAACTGATTCATTTTTCAGAGCATATTGAAATAATAATAGGACATTTTTGTTTAAAAAAATTTGAGATACTGAACACACAGACGTACACACACACACACACACACACACACACATATATATATATATATATATAGGTATGTAAAATATAAAATGTCTAATCTATCTTTCAAATAATAAATTAATAATAGCCTTTTAACATCTCCGGTCTTGCATTTTAAAAATTACACAGCAATAATTTTTTTAATCTAAACTCTCTACAGTTCTGATGCGCACTTACCAATTAAATTTGAACACGACATTTGGTCAATTATCTGTCATGTGATCTAAAATGGAATTCGATATAAAAGGGTAATTACGTCGCAAATCCCCTTCTCTTCGTTCTTCTCTTCTGTTGCTTTACGCTGTGTCGCATTATCGCTACTCACGCAGAGTTCACTTTTATAATTTTGTCCATTGTTTAAGAAATGTGATCTGTATAAAATTGCCAGTTGCATAGCGCACCTATAGTAACGATGCACATTACCAAGGACAGTAAAGGCATAAAGTAAGAAATTTAGAACTACTTTTTGACAAAGACAAAAACTGAAATTCATAATTAATAAATTTCAAAAAAACAACGATTGCAACAAAAAGAGGAGTGCACAATTATATGTTGCAACAGTGTCATATATAAAATTTCAAAGTTCATTTTTGAGTTATGCGAGATATATACATACATACATATGCACGTACGTACGTACAGACATCACGCAAAAATCCGTTGGGAATCCATTTTAAATCCATCTTTATATTCCATTTTTTAAAAAAGTAGCCCTTTATTCTGCTCACACGTCAGAAGTCAAGCAAAAAAAATCGTCTAAATGGATTCGGGAACGGTCAAAACAGATATTTGCATTGAAATATAGTACCGGAAATTTTTCGGAATTACAATACTTCCTTTATTTCGGACAAGGAAGTAAAAATAAATAAACGAGTAAAAAATAAAATACGACGGAAAATATTATTTACTTCAGTGATAATGAAAGAAATATAACAAAGATTTATTTCTGCGGAAAGGAAGCGAAGTGTAACACAGTGTTCTTCCAATAAAAAGAAACAATACAAATGAGTTACAAAACTGTAAACAACACTTACAAACAGAGAAAGAAAGAAATATTTAAATCCAGCCATAAACTAGCGATGAAACATAAATATGAAAAAGCAGATGATGAACATCCTTTCCTTTAGTGACTTGAATTGCGATTAAGAGAAAACTCGTGTTTCAATCGGGGTTTTTTAAGTTTCCATTAAAGAAAAAATAAAAACGTCAAGTTTTCGAAGTAAAGAAAAATCGCTACAAAACCACAGCTCACTTCTTTCCGAAAGAAAAGTCACGCATAGATAACTAGTTATATTTAATAATAGTTTCTTAACAATTCTCCTGATAATATTATAACACGCAACCCGCCATTGAAAGTAACTAATCGTTCTCGGGAAAGAAAGAAACTGCAACGGGAAAGCATCAGGGAATGAAGGCTAAAAGCTGCATGATCGTTGATGCCTTTTGATGGTAATCTTGACATCAAAGAGCTTATTAAATAAATAAAACATTTATTACTGGGTTATGATTATTGATATACTATGACTACGTATTCGCAAACCAGAAAATAGCCTAGAATCAGAATTATGGAATCACTTTGAATAGCTATTTTCCCCACAGGAATTCATATATTTGTTAACGAATATAACATTTATTTATGCGAGAAAAGTTTAGATAATGAACAAAAAATAAATGTTTTTAAAAATTTTGTGCCAAACTCTTTAGCGGGGCCGCCTAGACAGGAAAGTGTTGAATGATTCTGACTGCCGTACTGAGGATTCGAATCCCGGAGAAGGCATGGATGTCATTTGTCCGTCCCTTCATAGGAGGTAATGGTGGCCCGAGGAGATAATGCCGGCCGAGCGGTAAAATGCTGAACACTAGTAGTTCCGACCTGGATTCAAATCCATACGAACGGGCTGGCTGCATGGGCCTTTTGCTAATTTTTCCCATGTGTAACATGTATACGAGCCAGTTTTCCTCAGATGGTCCTCCACGAAGGCATCCTCCCCCTTAGGCAGATAGCTCTCGAGTGCTTTGCTATAATAAACTAAACCAAAACCATAATAAAGACACAACCGCTTCCGGCCTTAGTACTGCCAATGTTTATAAACAGCTAGAGCTTGCCATTGGAAAGAAAAAACAAAAAAGATTATTCAACGAAAATCTGGGGACATTATGTAAAGGCGTTCTGAAGGTGTGTTCTTTTAGTTTATCGGTTAGGAAATTCGGCTAACAATTTAAAGGTTCTGGTTATGGCAAGAAATTCATTTCCTGGTTATGGCAAGAAATCCCGATGGTAGATTTTCCAAGTTTCCAGCTTCCAGAAACCTAATGACTGGACAGTGGCACTAGAATTAAAATCTAAGTGATTAAAACTCCTCCCCACCTTGATTTCACAAACTAATTTTCTCTCCCCTTCTCAGCAATCGCTTTATACGTTGTAGATGTAAACGGGTGATATTTTTAAGAAATTCGGCCCATGTGGCCCAGCTTATCTAAGAATGTCATTCCAAACGAAAGTTTTCGGGTAATAAAATAGACTCTTTCTGTAACCATAGTTGAAGAAAGGCTATTAAAATTAAAATATTTACCACATACATCTGGTAAATGAAGGGTCTCACTTTCGTTTCCCGGCGAACACAAAACTGAGTTTTAAAGTTTATGCCCCTTAAAATCTAATGGTTTCATGCTTTTTCCAAAAATTGGCACAACTACCGAATTTTCAAGAAATTTTTAATCTTGTGATTATAAACACTGAAAGTGTATGTTTTGTTTAAAAATACAAATATTGATATGTCTATAAAAGGACACTATATGACACATAAACATCTGATATATCTCGAATTAAAATTTAGGTACTTCGCAAAAGATAGGAAAATCTTTGAACAGATCGATTATTAAGAAAACAATTTGATATACTACGGTAGAAGGAACTCATCAGTGGCTCTCTTGGTGGATCATTCATGACCGCTGGATACTGGTAGTTCCACCTAGGTTCGAGTCTCAACAAAAGGGAGTACTAGCATAGAAGCTTTCGTCGTTTTCCCTATGCGAAGAGTAAATAAGGCCCATTTTTCACCAGAAAATCCTCCACGAAGGCATTTTGCCTCTTGGGCGGATTGCGTGTGCTTTCTCCTACTCAATTAACAAAGCTCAGAAAGGTGACAAATGGTTTTATGATTTCCAGGAGAGGCACCAAAAGCTTTTAAACAATACACCCTGGACGTTCAGCTATAAGGGTGAATCATGGGCCGTTTCGACAGGTTACAGAAATGCTTTTGAGCATATATTAAGCGTAAAAAATTTATATTATACTCATATTTTCATAGACATACTTTATACGTGCATTGTCTTTTATTAAGGGAGAGAAGCTCAGTTAATAAGAATCAAGCTTCATAATCAGACTGGGATAATTAGAAAAAATAGTGCCAGTACAGATGAACCGATAAAATATATTTATAAAAGATTGAAACAAACTTAATATTCTTCGTTCATAATATATTTTGAACCTTGATAAATTAATCCAAACAGCTGAATTTTGTTTATTAATAACTTCTGTTTAATCAATGTCATTCCTTTTCTAACTGATAAAATAAATCTTTTATAATTTTGTATCTACTTAGTGTTACTTAACATTTTTATTTTTGACATTTCCTTTGGCTTTTGTTTTCACGGAGTGAAATGATATAAACTATTCTATATTACATGCCTTTATATTCAACTATCTGGAATCATTTTATTACTTTAAACCACTGAAGATTTATTACTTCTTGATTTATTATACCATTTGAACGAAAACAAGACGCTAATAACTATAATTAAATATACATTTAAAAATGGCTTTTATTTTACATTCACCAGTAATAGCCATATTTAGAAATTAAAAGTGCAGAAAGTGTCTTCTAGCTGGAAATGATACTTAGGACGAAAAAATCGTTCAATGATATTAATAGAACTTCCCCGCTGTGACTAAATCCCACCATTTATAGAAAATTTGATAGATTACAAGACTGCCGTCACCAGTGTTCTCTCTGATCATAAAAATGATTTCACGTAGCAGAAACATAACCAGGTTACAGGAATATAGCTGCTTTATATAGAAACACTTCGTACAGGTCGTAGAGACATTAGGTTTATTTTGAAGCAAGACGCGCGAAAAATGAGCAATGCCTTCGCCGGGACTCGAACCTCGGACCTCTCGAATACGCGCCGAGTGTGCTGACCATTACACCACGAAGGCTTGCTAAGAAGGCAAGGAGAAATACCTTATAAGGTGTCAGACGCTTTACTTGAACCATCAAGAATACTTTGTATGTTGATGTCTTCCAATCGACTGTGTTCCAGAAAATAAAACATCCATGCAAATTAAATCTAATTAATCTTAAAACTAATTAATTACTTCCTTTTCATTTTATTCCACGTCGCAAACTCATAATTCTATTTTATTACTCCAGTAAAATTAGTCACATTTCAATGATGTTTTTTCCAAATAAATACCCCACAAAATCTCAAAATATTCGAATCTTTAAAATGCCAGAAGATTTTAAAATAACTTAGCTGTTAAAAAGGTTCTAAAGAATACCTAGCGTTATTTTACATGCCCAATGTGAATAAATAAATAAATTTCGTTTTTCTTTGACCTGAACAGTAAAACTTTTAACAGATCCGTCGGAGCATGTAAATGATGTTAAAGCACCTTCCCACGCATAACGTGTTCATCACGATATTCAAAGCGGTTAGACGCTTTCTACGATACTTTCCACGCTTGCGCTCACTGAAAGAATTGCGTCACATTCCTTTATTCTGCGACATTTCTGACAGGCTCTTTTCAGGGTAAAACAAAGAAACGGATAATTTTTTCCCCTTAATTCAGCGATAATTTTCTCCCTGTTGGGTTCTCTTACAATTTTAAATTTACAGTCTCAAAAATTCAAGTTACAGTTTTCTCCTTCAGGGAAGAATTTATCATTAAAATTTTAGAAAATTAAAAGAACGAAGAAAAGGTAAAAATGCATATAGATATTGGGCTTCGTTTTTTTAAAACTAAAATAATACAAGGTGATCATAAAAAGACTTCCCCGCAGCGGGTTATCCGCTCAACCAATCGAAATGCAATTTCAGATATTGTTATTTGAATTATTATCGAGATTGCGATGATTTCAAAAAATTGATGTCTCGCGGTTATAATGAAAATTTTTCGAAATTTTCGAACTGAAACAACCTTTTTTTCCTGCGCAAATCGATCAGAGCACTGAAAAACTATAAATGGCGTTGGAACGATACATGTATGGCGAAAATTGCGAGTGCAAAAGTTTGTAAAAAAGAGCATTGTAAAGGGCCAATGGCAACACAAGGGGAGAGGGCAATGGCGAGTTTTCAATGTTTTAAGATAGAGCCATCTGCTGTAATTTTACAGTTTCGTGGCCACCGCGATCCCCGGTTTTATTTGAAGCTAAGGTGTACGTATGAGATCCACGAGATTTATCAGAATTGCAAGATCCCATAAGCCATGAAGCTACAAAGATACTTCCTGCGATGTTATGTTCGTTATTACGTTCGCGATGTTATGCTGTCAGCAATCCTACACTATCGCTTGCGAAGCTGGGCACTTTGAAACCTGTAATTCCAATAAAAGTTTTCTTCCCTTTCCTTTCTTGTGTTCTTATTGGTCCTTTACAATTCTCTTCTTTGCAAATGTTTTATGACGGCAATTTTCGTCATACGTGTATCATTACAACCCCATTTATGGTTTTTCAGTGAGCTGATTAATTTGTACAGAACTTTCTTCACTGTAACCGTAACTGTTACCGCTTTATTGTTTTAAATCATCACAATCTCGAGCGCATACCTTCAAATAACAACGTCTGAAACTTCATTTCAATTGGTTGGCCACTAGGGGACCATATACTGCAGAAGGTTTTTTTATGACCACACTCTATCTACCGTTGTCAACTGAAAATAAATCTTTATTATTGGACAAAATTAAATTTTAGTTAAAAATGAATTTCGATTTTAAAAGTTCGGGCGGTTCTTTATATATTTTTGTTTTGAACGTACAACAATACAGAGAGAAAAATATCAATATATTGAAAAAAGTACCCTACTGCCTGAATGAAATAAGAATCGTAAATATACACATAGACGACTGTAATCAATTAAAAATTTGCTTCGATTCAAATTCATATTCGTTTAAAACGTTCCTTATTCTTATTTTCTATTCCTGATTCTTATTTTACGTATTACAGTTCATAAATATTCCTCTTCCTGATGGAGCCACATTTCGAAATGAGGATTTCTTCTGAAGCTGCTCAAATTTCCCAGCGTATTTCGTTCTTCTCAAATAAGGTAAGCCGCGCACTCAGTAACAAATATCACACATCAGTATTTTTAACTAATAAAAAGTATGTTGCATTAATAACAGAGCTTTTCAGTACAACTGAGATTCAGGTATATAGGAAAGTGCTGGAGAAAACCTCGGAATTTCAGCTGTATATATAGCACATATATTTTCTTAGACGCTACGCGCATTTTCTTATTTACCTCAGAAATATATATAATATAAATGATATTTACTAAGTAAGAAAGAGTATATTATCTCCTAATATAAAGTGAGTAGAATTGTATCTGAATGAAATAATCCAGAAACATTCAAATTGAATCCGGAAAAAGTTTTCAAAAATGAACTTGAATCTGAATCTTGTAAAATACAAATGGAAACCATGTAATTGATAATCAACCAATCAGTCATGAAAAATAGTCAATAAATTAAGTAATTATCGCCACTGGTCGGAAATGGGTTGACTTTTCAAGGGAATCAACCCACCCCCTTCAATTAATAATAATTAATAAATGCGAAGGTGTTTCGTCTTTTACTCAAAGAAGAATCATGAAGCCAAATTTGTAATTTAAGCCAAACTTGTAAGTTTAGTTTTAATCCAATTGCTGTGATTAAAGTGAGATGAATTAAATTGAATGATTATAAAGGATTCATTATGAATGTTGCAGTTCGGTTAAGTTAATGATTTTTTTTATTTGGAAATCTTGAGTTATTATTGAGTAGTAGTAGAAAACGTTTTTTCTAAATTAAGTAGAAATAAAAATTTGTTCCTCTTTTACTTTAAAGTGTCCCCCGACACCCTCGCTTTCATGCATGTTAATTCAAAGCAATTCTTATATTCTTATTCAATTCTTATATCTTATTCAAAAAAATTCTGGGACTCAATGTAAATGTTTATAAAGTTCATATATATGAAAAATAAATATAAATGTATATAGAGTTCTTCTAAAGGTTAATTCGAAAAGACTATATTGTAATAGATTGTTCAATCATTTATAAACGGGACATGGGCAATTTTCTAATTACTATTACAGATTTCATAGAAGGTATACAAATTGTCTCTGTGGTCAGCTGGGCCACTTGAAAACGAGTTCACACTATACATGAAATTGTCCACTTACAAAATCTATCAGAGCAGAATACTATGGAAACATTGCAAAGATTAATGAAAATTTCTTATATACAACTGAAAAGGCTCAACTGGGCATTACAAAGATTATCATGAACTTAAATAGATAGAAATACTTTACTTTAGAAGATCAGTTAATACTGTTATATTAGTAAAAGTCTGTTTGATTTATGTATAGTAGCCAGAATTGTTCGATGTTATTCAAATATTGATTATTCTGTATAACTAAGTGATAATAAGTTTATAACATGAGTAACGATTCGATTATCTTGTAGTACAGTAAGAATTTTATACAGACAGAAAATCTCTGTGTATATTATTTGTTACAAAGTATTCGCAAATATGATTATGTTATGACGAACAGAAATGTTTAATGTTATTATCTTCGTTCGCTGTCTGTAAACGAATATGATTGTTTACACTGAAACTTGAATTATATTTCTTTTATATGTATTTATTATTCTGAACAAAGGTTTATCTTTAGGTTAGGCTAGGTTTACCTCAGAATTGAGTTATCAAAATTACGGTTTTCGGAATAGAAGACTTTTTTACTAAAAACTGAAGACTTTCTGGAAACAAATAAACAAAATATTTTTATGCGTATTATGTATTTATATAGTTTAAATCATCTTGACATTAAAACAAAATAAATAAAAGAAAATTTTTAAATATACTTTACACGGAGTTTTATATTTTTTATATGCTATATTTTTTCAATAAGTCTGACTTTTTTTTTCATATGGTACGTTTTACTGTACACTTTAAAAATATACAGTACTCTCTTCAGAAGTCACTTTCTGCCTAGTTCTGAAACTTTCGGAATAATAAACAAATTGGTATGAAAATATTCAGCTGAAAAATAATTTTGTAGCCTTTCACTCCCAGTATGTCGGTCTTAATCACTTTGTAGAGACTATGAGACATTCCGTACCGGCAAGTATGAAAAATCGAGAAAGAATTCGCCTCATTTCGAATCACGGATTTTCTAAATGCTAACTGGATATGCTAACCACTTACACATCGAAAAGAATACGGAGTACGATATTTCCTTATACCAGTGTATGCAATTCATGTATATCAAACAGAAACGTGACATTTTTCATCATTTTCGTTCTTTTCATATACAAAGCTCCCCATCTCTGATTTACAAAGCATTTTAAAATTTATATCTACAGTTTTCAGGGAGTGTAAGTGTGAGGCGAAATAATAGACTGAAAAGGAAAATCTGAATTTTTGTCCCAGAATCCCCTTTGTAATGAACTACTAAAGTTATACTACTAAACCTTACTGATGAAGGATGATTTATTTAATTTTCGCTCACTTAAGCCAACATTTTAATAAAACTAACTATCCTCGAATAATACTCCATATTTTAAAAATGCCGCGAAGCCTGGAGGGTGAGGTCAAAAAAGAAGAACATTGGTCTCCAAAAAGCGGACATCTGGTAAACCTGGTCTCAGCTCTGCCTGCTTATTTTACACTCCTTTTGATCATAAGACTGTACATTTTCATGAGACAAAAAGCAAATATGGAAGGAAAAGAGTTACACACATCATTTTTCAGAAGTTTATGTGCAAGGAGAAACTAAGTTTTGTTATTTTTATTTTTTAACAAGCAAACAAAACATAGAAAGTAAATAAAAAGTATCGACAAAATTTCTAGCAGTTTGTTCACGACTCCTTTTTTAAATTTCTAGAATGAAATCAATTTGTATTTCAAAACAAAAGTTAAAATTTATTAACTAAAACACTGCAAGTCTAATATTTAAATAAAAGCTTGGAAAATAGGAGTAACATGATAATTTTTAATGAGTAAATCAAGACAAAAAATTATTCAGGAGTTTGTGTAAAGACGTAGAATTTTTTTTCTTCTATTTATATTATGTCCCTAGCCGCCCAGACGGTACAGTGGTTAGGGGAGGTGCCTCTATAATAAAGTGACCACCACTTCTGGCCTTACTAATGGCCAAGCCGAAGTCGGCTGAGGGCCCGCCATTGAAAAAAAAAAAAAAGACGCTTTTAAGATATTTCAAATTAACAACTTCAGCAATTGAAATCAAATAAAAACTTTTTATCCGGATTGTACACTAACGAATCTTGTTAAAGCTGTATTTTAGTCATCTACCCGATGCATGTCAATTTCCTTTTCTAGCACTTTTGCTTTTTATTTTAGGCTACGATTTATTGGATTTTCTTAGTGACCCCAATACCAGACAGTGGCTCATCACACGTCGAATATGGCACTCCCCAAGTTTTAGTATTGTTCTTTTCCTGTATGCCATTTTTATATAGCAAGAAAAGTAACAAAACAAAAACCGGTTTTACTTTCTTTGGAATTTTATCGCGGTATGGCTTGGAGACTTAAAACTTTGGTGAAGGGCACAGAGTCGACTCAAGATATAAGAACGATGAGAGAACCTTCAACCTCTGTTTCACCTCTCGCCCCCTATTTCTGTCTACTTCCCGAAAATTTATCAAGAATCCGTTTTGTTTTATTACCCGAGAACAGAGTTCATGTGTCAGGTGGGATGGGAAGAGAAAGGTTCCTCTTACAGAAACTAAGTGATAAAACCGCGCATATCTGAGGTAGAAAACATTACTTACAAACACGTTACCTCCTCTCTGGTTACAAAGAAGCTATAAGCAAAGTGAATGACACCAAACATCTGGGATTCTAGGAGATATAAAAGATAGAGATGGAATAAATTTTCACTGTTTCGTCATCCATTATTCCGAATTATATCCAAGATTATTTTTGTTGTCTGAGTATGTGTGCCGAAATAAATGCGATTGGGTGAAACTGAAATTCATAATACTATATCCATCTTTTCACTTCAAAAGTTAATCCTTAAGTAAAGCCCATTTAAAAAAAGGTCTCTTCTTTCTCAAACGATACTATTACTTTGCGCAACTGGCCCAATTTGATCATCATAAGATAGCACAGAAAAAGCTTAACGCTAACAATACATGCATATATATATATACATATATATATATATACAAAGAAAAAATTATGATGTAGACACCACATGACTTCCTTGTGCGGCCTATTAAATAATACTCAATTTTTTGCCCTTCATTTAAACTTATTTCCTCCAATTTCATTAGAGATATATTTCTCATTCGGTCAATTCCAGTCTCAGTTTGAGGCAAGACAAAAATATGTAAAAATTCAAATACCTTCATTAAAAATTATAAAATACAAGAAAAATCTGAAACACCAGAAACAGTTTTAAAAATCATACTTTTTTTGCAATAAAAATTGCAGTTTATACGCAAAAACAAGCATTTCGGTCAAGGGGATATGAAAATAAAATTTTCAGTGCACAAAATTGAAAGTTGACTTTTGGTCCCACTGGGCAGAAAGACATTGAAGTTGGTGGACCAAATAATTTAATCCATTATTCTACTAAGTGTTTCAAATATAAATAAATGGCGGCGGCGGTAGGTCTAGCGCCGCTTAAACTTTTACTAAATTGCTGATAATTCTACAACTATTGTATGCAAATTAATTAAATGCATTAAAACCTTAACAGGAGCACAAGAACAACATAATTCAATAACTTTAAAGCAAAAAATGCGCAATTTATATATAAGACTAAAAACAGAGAGCCCACTAGAATTCTGAGTTGTATACATTTTAGAATGCATCGCTTGGGTTTGGAGGACCATTGCGTAATTGTTTCCTTTCTAAATCTTTAGAATCGAAACGTACCTGTTAAATATACGATAAGAAATTGTTGTTGGCATTACTGCTCTTTCTATGCATATAATAATAGTTATAAATATTTAAAATAATTATGTAAATTCACAGTGAATGCATTTAGTCAGTGATGCAGTTAATTTAACAGGCTTTACGTTACGAACCCTGTTTCGACAGCAGAAAGTTGAAGCTTCGTTTGTTTATGCTGTTCACAGACTTAACAATAGCATCTGAATATTAAATTGCCACACAATTTAACACTTGACTTAACACAGCATAAATGAGGATTTCGGTCTAATATTCCAAAATAAGGGACTGTCTTCATAACTCGTCTATACACGAGTATAATTTCATAAGACTAAAATATAAGCATCGAGGAAAATTCTGTTCTACATATTAATAGTAAAATGATCATCATTGCATTACAATAGATAATATTTCGTACCTTTAATTTGAATAATTTAAAATTCTTAGAAAATGAATCGAATTATGTTTTTTGTAGGTATTAAAAATAACTAAAAAGTACTGAAATGTGCAACCGGAGAGAGTGAGAAATCCACTATGTGCTCTCCGGTATTCGAACTATGAATTTTGCAAGTGCTAGCTGGCTATGCTAAGCACTTACACCACCAGCGTAAGCAAGGGAGAACGTATAATTCCTTACAATCTCTTCAATTAAACAGCAACTAAGGAAAAGCAAAAGGTTTAATTGACCAAATCGAAGTTATGAGGAATTTCCGTTTGTACCACATTTTAGTTCGGATACCATCATGCAGAAGTTTAAGTTTTTTGAAGCCGGAGAGGATCAGAAATTAAATGTTTTTTTTTTTTTGCGACGGTTCTCCCATTTTCTACCTATACCCGTTAACATCTTAGCTCATAAAGCACGTAGGGTAAAATGCAGTAATATCTTACGTCTACAGCAAAGCAATTATCAGATTTTCAGTAGACTAGAATAGATTTCAATCCTTCACTTAAGCTGACATCTTTGATTATTTACTGCGTCCGGAGTCACATATAAAGCTCGTATTTTAATAATGTGTATGCAGTTTAAAGAACTGGAGTAAAGAAATGCTTAAAATATGATTTTCCAAGCAGCATAATAAGAAAGTGGGAAAGCATTTATTTCTTTGATGGATAACTTTTTAATAAATTGATTTGAGAAGCCTGTGGGTTGTGCGTTGTCGTCAGATTTAAAGCTTTGAGTTCATTAAATTATAAGGTCAACTGCCAATCCTACCGAAGTATGGGTTAATTGCTTCATAGCTGGAATATTTTATAGTTTCCAAATAACCACATTTAAGTTCTGCAGATTAAGTTGACAGCAGGTTGCAGAGAGTTTGTAGCCACAAAAGTCTTTAATGGTCGCTTGAGATCTTTAAAGAGAAAAAAATATGATAAAAGACGAATAATTTATGGTGTTTCTAGGCAATGGCTGTTACATATCATTTGCAGGAAAAAGTATATTTTTAAATAACATCTCGATGTGATGTAATTAAAAACAATGAGTTTGCATATTCAGCCACTATCAAAGATAAGAAAAGCAGAACAAAAACAAGCCTGTGCAGAAAGGAAACAGAGTTTTTGTGCGAGGACTCTTAAGGGAAATTTTATGCAAAAATCTTCGGTTTGTCTTTGATTGGTTTTTCATTTTTGAATTTAGCCTTTTATACTCTGATATCGTTCTTGGCAATTGCTCAGTGTATTATTAACGCAGCTGACAAAAAGAGACTGATTCAGAATACAAAATACAATAAAATGGTCTTAACCTAAAGAGCACGATAATGGTCACGAATTTTATATTGGTGTAGTTACTTTTATTGCGAAACAACGAATGCACGGAAGCCAAAATCATAATTAATGTACTATGATTGCAATCTTAGTAAGATAATTATGGCAATACAAAAGGTTAATACAAACTAGAATTCCAGTTTCAGAATCATCCGTTCTTCATTCGAGGTTACTTGAAATTAGACTTAACGTTTTAATTTATTTAAGTATTTTTTATTTTTTTCGTTGATTAAATTATGCAGAAAGGCGGAAGAGTAAATCATATACGTTTAAGAAGCTATTGAATAAATTTGGATAATTTTATATAACATAGTTACTAACCTACTAAAAAAGCTAATGAACATTAATCTAGTTTAATTTAATAACATAGCATACCTAATAATAATCTACCACTATTTATTTACTAGACAAACTATAAGTTTTTAATAATTCTTTCAATACACATCATTTAGCAAACGGATAGTTTATGAAGATTGGGCACATCCTGAATTTTCTTGAATCCCAATTCTGAAAGTTTCTTCGATCTCTCTAATTCATCACATAACAATAAGGAAAATTAAATAATAATAATCAAAATTTATTAATTCAAACAAAATTTAAACCTACGTTCAATAAATAAAAGTTAAGAATTAAAACTTTAAAAATATGTCAATATTTTCTAAAAAGATACAAATGATATTTTATAAATAAAGTACGTAATTAAAATTCTTGAATCTTGATGTTAATATTTTCAATATAGTGATATTAAGAATATCTAATAAGAATTCAAATGACTTGCATTTTCCCAGGCTGATTTTAAATCAATGCAAATAAGTGCACACAGAAGGATTTGAAAAGTTAACATAAATAAACCGTAAATTCTCACCAGAAAATTTAAGAGTGTGGCAATCAGGACTGCGATGATGTTTCATTGGTGATCTAGGTCTAGTGACATTACAAAAATCGCGTTATTTTTTCTCCTCTTCCTTTCTCCCTTCCTCCGTTTTTAAACTTTTGAGCTAAAACATTTAGCCCTCTTTTTTAAGTTATTACTCGAAAAAATCGAAAGGCGAAAACTGCGCGAAGATTTAAGTTTTCGAATCTCGAAACCTTTTTTTTAATTCGTGGGATTTGTGAGTTCGAAAGTGTTATATCTGCTAATAAACATTATTATTAAAGCAGTCATGTAAATTGTTACTTTAAAATTAATCCTTAGGTATAGCAAATAATTATCTAAAATTACAAAACAGTCGTCATGATGTTATATTTATTACCTTTTTATGTAAAGAATCTTATGTAACTTACGTTTTACAGTACTCAGCTTAACTACAAGGCGGCAGCCTTTTATAGATAGACTACCTTCACGTGCTTTGTAATAATAAATTAAACAAAATTCTAGCCTTCTCATGCACTCGGCACAATTCCTTTCGTCATCCGGTATTTTAATCTGGAATTCAAAATGCTATGTTTTCCTTGACAATAATATGTAATATTAATTTTTTTTAAAAATAAAACAAAAATTCCTTGACTAGTATTTAGATAATTAGTAAACTCTCTCGTGGGAGCTACCTTTAAAAGTGACCAGTGTTTCTGAGAACATAACTAAACATCGATATTAAGCATCACCTCTCTAAAATTTCCATCTATACATTTGTTAAAATGTCTTCTGGTATCTGTGGTAAACCAAATATGATTAGTTGTTTCTCAAGCAAAAAATATCTGTACCTTCTTGGGACCGAGCCGACAGATCAGTATGTACTCAGTAACAGTCTAAAGGAAAACGTTTACGAGAACAAACGAAGATCTTGAAGATCAAGCAATACTATTCACATTTTAAAACTGAGAAAAAGTGGACTGCATCCACAGTTTTCTTTTGTGTTGCTGGGTTTATGATGTATTCTTTGTTTAGGTTTTTGGCTTCAGCTGACTTGCTAAAGCAACCACCTAAATAAAAGTGTGAGGTTTATCTATTTATTTTTAACTAATAATTAATTTTCAGTCTTACTACTTTCCTATTACTCTCTTTTCACCCACGCGTTTCACGCCAGAATGTAAACGAGATATAGCGAGAATTTATTCATTTACGGTTAGAAAGAAGTGCTATTTAAGCAAGAGTTTCGGAAGTTAGTTTTAGAGTGTGTTTGCCCATTCCAGGACACGTTGTCCTGTGATTATTAGCGATTTGATTCTGTGACGTTGAATGTTTTATCTCGCTGGTTTTCTACAAGCCAGAGCCTTGTCTGCGCGTTAAATTATTCTGTGAGCCGTTAGCCTAATCTACCACATCTTGAATTTGTTCAACGCTATATATTTCTGTTAAGCCAGAAGTGCTTGGCTTGTGTAAACCCAAGCTGTGTAATTGTTAATTTTGCGTTCGAATAAAAGGATCTTATACACCCTTCTTCTGACTTTTGTTTTAGTTCACAAGGCTAGAAGATAATTCTTCAATAGTCTTTTGAAAATCTATAGTGTATGCTCCCTAAGAGAACGAGACTTTATGAAAGAGCAAAATCATCTTAGAAAAAGTTTACTGAATTTAACTGCAGGAAAAAAATGGCAACCGACTCATCCTTAAGAGTTGAATGAGATCCTATTTAGTTCAAATTACTGGAGTTCTACTGTGCTATCGAAGATGCCCCAATCGTTAAATGTCTCTGAAGACGGTATGGTGAACTCTGCATATTTCTCTAAATAAATTAAAAGTCATCATCATGCTTTAAAAAGGGCATCTTTGAAAGCAAACGAAAGACATTACCTTCACCCAGATGCTATTCACGCGAAAAGTCGGCAGAACGAATATGCAAACTCCTTTCCTTCACCATGCTTGGGTTCTAACCTAATTTTTTTTTCATTCCCAGTCATAAAAACGTGTAACTGTCTCGCCTCAGATCTCATTTGAATGGAAATGAATCTCGCTTCACGGAAACCCGAGGGTGAGGCATAATTTCACGCGCTAGCACGTTGAAGACACATCCTGCGGTCCATTATTTGCCCATGGATCTGACAGATATGGTTTTCTGTTTACAAGCCAGAACATATGGACATTACTCAGATCAGACTTCGACCCATTAAGAAATCGGTTATTACCGTTCGCTTGCGCAGTTTTGTGTTTATGGTGTTTACAGAAACAGATCATAATATAAATCGAATGATGTGAATAAAATTCCACTTTCCTCCTTATTACACAGATCATTCGGGCTCTTTATTTGCATCGCAGAAGACTTATGTTCGCAATTATTTGAGTTACGGAATTATTTATAGGCAGACAAAGATAGAATAATGAATTCAGAATGATAATGTGAATAATACGAACACATGCGATGAAAGACCATTGCATCTGGGAAAGATAGAACGCATTTCGAAAATAGATCAAATTCCACGCTTTGACAAGAGAGCATTTCTGATTCACTCGGAGTGGGCTTAATGCAACGTAATGGGGATTACTAATCGGTCTTACTAAATTTAACATTTCGTCATTATTGGGAAACAACAGTAAAGGAGGAAGTGCTGTTGTGCAAAACAGTATCGCTTATTAATGGATCTTTTTTGAAGAAAAAAAGAGTTATGCTACAGATGTCACTTACTCTTTTCTGAAACTTTAATGCAGAATCGATACATTTCTTGAAATGTATCGATTTGAGGCTTCCCTTATCTCATTCATTCTATGCGTACATTTCAAAACAAAAGCATTGCGAAGAGTTACATACACCAAGAAATGTCTTTTTTCGAGTTCAATTTGTGCAGAATATTTGCTTTTATTAGTAATGAATTTGCAGACCCTATTTTATTTTTTAATAAATAATCTCAGCAAATTCAATTGTGTCTTGCCTGATATTAGAACCGCGGAAATTTCACTTCGTAGTTGAACGTGCTGACCACTTTACACCAGAAGAGTACATACAAAGAAGTGCAAGCATTCCTTATAAATTTATGAATCAATTCAATATATTTATCGTATGTATTTACATTAAATAAATAGTTAACAGCATTTGTGAATGATTTAGCAGCTATTTCAAGAATAGCTATTTCAAGAAGGATAACCATTTAACCAAATTATAATTTCAATAAAATTCAGAGGCATCTGGAATTACCACAACCATTTTTCACACAAAACTCTGCATTTTTGATACAGGTGATCTGACGTTCATGAATTTCAAGATCGAACCCGACACTTCTGTCCGGCAAAATGGTTGAGTGTTATACAATCATACTTTACGATCCTTTGATGATTTTCATTCTACTTCGACCACTTGAAAAAAATCAAGCAGTCGTAATTTATATTTGTCAATAGTTGTTATATTTCTATTATCATCACATTTAACATCGATAGCCATCCTAGTTCATATTCAAACGAACATATGTCTCGTGTGATATTCTGCCAACCACCTGCAAATACAATATCTGATGCGATAATGCATGCACCGTCGACATGGAATCTGGACTTTCTTAATCAGAACGGTTTATAAAAGATATCCAACTTTTCGTAAAACTTTCTGGGCATATACTCTTGTTATGCCCCCTCCAAAAAAAAAAAAACAGACACTCGGCATTTAATTTTTTTTCGCTAATGACCCAATCCATCCGTCATTTAGCCGTTTGATCACCAAGACCGCTTCCAGTGTGCACCATAGGAGCTAGGCCAATATTAAGCCGCGAAGAGGAGGAATGGAAGATAAGCTTTGCGTAGAAGTCGAATCCACACTCTTAGGTTCGGACTAGCAATTAGCCTATGCTAAATATTATATTGTCCAGGGTGGAATTCTTGTTATACAGGGTGTTCATAAATGTTTATCCCGATTGCAAAACATGACAACTTAAGATTGGGCATACATATGGAAACATGCATTGAAGCTCAAATGCATAAATTATCAAAGCTAATAATCATAATGATAATGCTTAATAAACTTCTGCACGTGAACCTCTGGTAGCATGCAAAATATCCAAAGAATTCTCAATTTCTTGTCACACATTCTTTAACATTTCTAGTGTCATTGTGTGAATGGCGTCTGTGATATGCAGCCGAAAGAAAGAAATCCAGGAGAAGTGTGTTGCATATCTGCGTGCTACTAGGGGTGCAGAACATGTGGAAGTTTCAATACCATCGATAAGTTATACACGAAAATGGCGCGAATTGCTCCCGGACAACCATAGAGTTCTAAATAGAGCGGTACAGGTAATTAAATATATTGTAATGTATTTACTTTCTGCTTTCCGCATGGCTTCCTGGTGTAATTGAAAGCATACTCAACGTGTATTCGAGAGGCCCGTGGTTCGAGTCCCAGTGAGACACTGCACATTTTTCATATCTCCTGCTTCAAAATAACCTAATGGCTCTACAGTGCAAAATGATAACTCTGGTGAGTTGTAACTTCTATCAAAACCTAAAAGACCGTAAGTATTAAAGATCGTAAACACCAACTTTGTAATAACTGTAGTATATAATAACTCAATTACGGATTCTGCTTAAAAGTCAAATGTATAAAACACAGCTCCAAAATTTGTCTTGCGGAAGTACAGCTATTAAAACAGTTTAGTTGCAAATACATATAAAATTCCGTTTTCAGGATTTCTAAAATTCCATTGTCTATAGGTTACAGTTCCAAGTAATGTACACGGAACTGCGTTTGCAAACTATTACTGTAATTCTGCTAATACACAGAAATAAATGGCCGATTTTCCCTGCCTTTGGACTGTGGTTGTTTAGGTAGTTAATAACTGGCTGGACTTAACGGCTTGAAGTATAATAGCAAATGAGCCAGCGGTGCCAAAAAAAAAAAAATTCACTATAATTATAGGCTTAAACATTTTATACTTAAAACTGTTCACATATCTGTGCAGTTATGACTTATCATGTTTTGTTACTGGAGTAAACACCCTGTATTACTAGTCATTTTTGATTCAGCGATAAGTAATACCAAAAAAAAAAAATTACTTAAATCCTTAAATGCAAAAGAAATCGTGTTCAACCAATGCATAAAATTAATGCAATGAAGAAGAAATGAATCCATAATAACAATAATAATTAAAATATAGTTTAATATTAAATAAATGGTATTTTATACGCACCAATTATTAATTTCTGAAATAATTTTTTAAAAGTCAAGGATAATTTCTTAAATGTTTTCTTCCAAAAATTCATATTTAGCTATATTCTATGAAACATTAATAATATTATAAGGTATTTCTTCCGCCTTCTTCGCATACCGTGGTTCGAGTTCGTGGTTCGAGTCCCGGCGAAGGCGTTGCTCATTCTTCATGATTGCTGCTTCAAAATACCTAATGTCTCTACAACTGGCTCCCGAACAGGGACAAAGTTGGTGGATGATGATTCTCCACCACCAGGATTTGGCGATTGGGTCCCCTAATCTCCAGTCGCCCTTTAAAAGGGGGAGTATATGAGGCATTTCTCCCACCTTCTTCGCATGCCTTCGTGGTATAGTGGTCAGCACGCTGGGCGCGTATTCCAAAAGTCCGTGGTTCGAGTCTCGGCGAAGGCGTTTTTTATTCTTCATGATTGCTGCTTCAAAATACCTAATGTCTCTACAATATAATGTGTATTATTATTATTATTATTATTGTTAATAACTTGATTTCAGTTACGTAGCACTATTGCCAAAATGCATTAAAAAGGCGAGCAGTAATGTAGAGTTTGTATTGCCCCTTATGGAAATTTTTTTAATAAATATTTATTGATTTTTTTTCCGTCGTCTGCCGTTTTCTCCCATGCTATGACGGAAATGAACACTCAAGTGAAATAAAGTATAACTTAATCTCTAAAAAAATCCTATCTTCTTGAACTTCTTCAGTTCCGCATGCAAATGAAATAATTTAAGCATAAACTAAACTCAACTAACAACTGCTGACTCAACTTTTTAAACCATCTAAATATTCATAAGTGAAGTTTTAGTTTAAATATGCATCAGCGGAATGTAGATAAGAAAAAGAAAGAAAATGCGACAGTAGGTATTAAAAAACATAGTAACTATATCTGCATTTTGAAGTACGGAAGTCAGACTTCAACTCGAAGGGGTAAACGACAGATTTAATAATCTCTTTTTTGACAACATCTGTAATTTAATATTTTTCTCTTGATGCAGATATAAATACATAACGAAAATCATAATCTCGAGATTTCAAACCGATATCGTAATACCGACATGTTAGTAAATAGTTCAACAAAAATATCCAAGATTTCCAAGAAAATGAGCCGAACTGATTGTTCGAATACTGGTGTTACGCAAAAAAAGGTTTCTCTATGTGATTTTTTTTTCTAGTAGCTCTTTACGCGTGTTACAATTGTGATGTTGAAATACACGTACGATGGAGAGAAATTAATACGGCATTGAGCTAATAAATCCTAAAACGCAGTTTACGAAGACAAATTAATACGGAAAGGAAAATAAACTAAAGGTGTAACGCATTTTTGAAAAAGTTTTTTATTTTTATTTCGCAATAAAGGAAGTTAACTTCGTGCTTTCGTTATATCCAATTTTATAAATGTTTTCAAATTAGTAAAAAATAAAACAAATGCTCAGACGCAAGATTATTAAAGTAATCAAGAAACTTAAACCCAGAAATTTTTTCTTAACTTTATAAGGTATATCTTCCACATTCTTAGCGTGCCTTTGTGGTGTAATGGTCAGCACACTGAGCCGGTATTTCAGAGGTCCGTGGTTCAATCCCCGGTGAAGGCTCTGCATATTTTTCATGTCTCTTGCTTCCAAAAATACCTAATGTCTCTACAGTGGCGCCCGAACTAAAAGGGTTGTGGATGATGACTCTCCACACCCAGGATTTGGCGACTATGTCCCCTAAAACCCTAGTCGCCCTTTAAAAAGGGGAGTATATAAGGTATATCTCCCACATTCTTAGCGTGCCTTCGTGGTGTAATGGTCAGCACACTGAGCCGGTTAACAGCTCGGGCAGTTTTTCCAAATTCGTTTCTTTTTTATATCATATTAGAAAGTTTCAAATCTGCATGGTTAATGGAAGGAGGGTTGTTTGGTGATATATAATCGACAATGGAGTCTGCTGGCCAGACAGGTTTATTGCTCGAAGACGAATCATTTCTTTGTCATTTGATAAGCGTGTTTCTACTGGACTTTTGTTCGCCTTTTTACACTCTTAGGGCTTCACTTAACAATCAAACGCCATTTGAAGATTTTTTACTTTAGCAAAGATTAAAACCTGCATCTTTATTAAAATATTTCTAGAAAAGAATTATTTATTCAAGATAAGAAAGAGTAAAAGTAGGGTCGTTCTCCTTTTATATTAAATATTACAAAGTCTGAATTCTTATGATTTAAAAAATGAAATAAATATATAGTACTTTGTCCAAACTAAAATCAGGAGCACAAATCTGAATTTGCATACATGAATCAGCATTAAACTCTACTACTAGAATATTTGTATCACTTTCACGAACTGAAACTTCGATAATACATCTTTCTCACTCGTACGCCTTTTTTGAACAGACCCTTGAAAATGACCTTTGCTGTACTTCCAGTCGTTAAAGAATTTAAACTTAAATTATTAATGCAAAAGCAAGTTTCAAAATTCACTGAACACTAAAATTTTCATATTTAGTAGCACTCGTAAGGCGAATAGACTGGTGTAAACGCAATGATTGGTCTTGCATTTTGATACGGAATCTGGAAGACCTACGAGATGTAGCATACTTAGATTTCGTTGCTAGGAAAAACTGAAATTGTTTTATAACGAAAAAGAGTCTTACATTCCTTTGATTGAAGTTAAATCTTATGGCTAAAATATTTTACAGTTAAGTTTATGCTACGCTTTAAAATTTTAGCCAATGATTATTTTAACCTAAAGCTGACAAATCTTAAAAACGTCTTTTGAAAAGAATGCATTTAAATACATAAAATAAAACGGATATACTATGTTTATTTTGAGTAAAAATGAAAATCAAAACACGTGAAATATGAAAGAAACGAATTAAAAGACAGGACAGGAGTAAAGGCCTTTATTATTGTTGACACGGGCAACGATAGTCTTATCGCAATTCTGTACCATATAAAGATTTTGAAAGTTAAAGTAGGGAAAATTAAACAAACCACCTGGACTATCCTGTTCGTTAGCAGGCCTTACTACACTACTGCATTAAAGGCGAGGAGGTAAATACACATGTAAAATACACCTCAAAAGAGATATTCTAAACAAACATTAGAGTTCATGAAAACAAAAGTGCGCGTTTATGGGAATTCTTTAAGCATATTTGCATGTTCGTAAGAACTTGATGACTCTATACAAATTGTTCATGATACGAAGCTTCATCACAAATTACATATAACGACACATAGCTAGTACTTGAAGTATCGTAGGTGTACGCAAAATAGAAGTGTTTTAGTTTATTGTTGTTGTTATATATGAATAGGAACTGAAAGCGTCGCACTTTGACCACTTTCCACTTGAACTGTTTTAAACAAAATTCACGCTGTTCAGTACCAAAGGGTGTTTAAAGAAGTCCTCCTCTCCATACTTTATACAGGCTGCGCATATTGTACGTTCCAAATTGAGTTGGAAACCTTGCTAGAATGCATGCGCTGATGTGCGGCATATTTGCATCCGCGCAGAGATTACATTCAGGACCATGGACCGTTGGCCGAGGCAGTTGCATATTACGATTGTGGGAATCTTCTTTCAAAAGGCTGTATCACACACGCTGAATAGATGTTGCGGCGGAACTAGGAACATAGCTAGATTGTGGGCAAGACAGTTGGTGGATATAGAGTAGTTCCGCACAGCGCAATGGCAAGTACAAGTATGCAGTCTTGTATTATTCTTTAGGATATGTTGAGACGCGTCATGGAAGCTTTCCCTGCATCGCCTTCGACAGATATCCGAAAACAACAGGAAGATATTTAGAGGACATTATTTTTAAGGTTCATTGATTTCTGTATCTCCTTATACACTGCAGTAAATGCCTAAGTATATACTGTTATTTCACAATCAAATAAAATTATTGGAAACACTCGCCGTCTTTCTGTTGCTGTCTGAAGCTGATAGACACAATATACACCATCGCATATTTACGCATGTATATCGTCAGAATTCCGCATCCAATATATCGTTTATTTGTACACAAACTTCTATAAAATCATTTATCCCATTCAAACAGAAATATAAACTGGGCGTATACTGCATTACAGCAGAATCCATTTGCTGATCCAGCATACCAAGTCCATCGGTAGTGTTTTCTATCTATGGGCTAAATTAAGTAAACAATACTGAAAATCGCACAGATTATTTAAAATTAAAACACATAACACGATTTAATATTTTAGAAAAACTAAAGTAAGCAGCATTTTAAAATGACCGTACTTATTAACATCTGAAAATTACGGATTTCTTAGTTTGAGGATATATAACTTCGAAGTCTGCTTGCTTATAAGATCGTCGCTGCAGTTTTAAAATTCGCTGTTATACAATGGAGCTTCATGACATCGTATAAGAACATTTTTCGGTAATCTTATGAAAGTCTACCGTTTCTCTTCAGCTTTCCTCCATGTAACTTTCTTGCTCTGCGTGTCATTTTCATCTTCAGGCCCCCTTCCTTTTCACTATCTTTTTCTTTCCCAGTACATGTACGATTATTTCGATGCCATCTTGAGAGATCGCTACCTGAACAGAATTATCTACATCCGTCCAAGCCTTCGCCTTCTGTTTCCTAAAACCAATTTTCTCCGAATATGTAATTAAATCCAGGATATTTGGCATGGTACTGGACACGTATGAAAACCAAGAGAACATTTTTCACTCCATTCGTCATCTACAAACGCGATCATAGGCCATAATTTACAACACCAACGTAAGTAACGTTCCTGGAAAAAGACAAAAATACGGCGTCTTTCAGTGTGAATTGTTTCTGAAAATCGCGGACGCTACTTTCAAATTTCACATATGGACCTATGGTATCCCCAGGATATAACGCTTGATGCCATAGTCGGCAAAGACGTAACACAAATGTTTTCAATATTTAAGTCTTCCGACTGTGAGCCCATTACATGTTTTTTTTGGCCTCATACGCCTAAATTTTAGGTTTAAAAGTAGGCTTTCAAAAGTGATAGTATTTTGATATTGTCGGTTAACTGGATGCCGGTTAAGAGGAGTTTATAACTTTGCTGTGACTGGTTAGGATTAAGTATATTTGATTAGTTGGCATTCCGATATTATAAAGCACACATGGCCGAACTGTGGCTCTCCGACACCTTAACTGAGGCTCCCGAGCTATTTGCGATCCTTTACCATCTGAAATGCGACTTGTTTTGAATAAATATAATTTAGTTTTTTAATACAAATGGAATTTGAAATAGAAATCATGCAGTGTAAAAATTTGAAAGATTTCAAACTGTCCCCTGCTGTCTTATCATCAGAGCAACAAATATGTAAAATTACAAATAGTTCCATGTCCAGTAATTACTATTCCGGTTACGCTACTTCTTGAACAGGTAATTGTCATCGGAATACATTAATACGAAATTAATCTAAAACGCAACGCTGATATTTTTATTTAATTATTCTCTCTAATACTTTTCCTCTCAAGTTAATTTTACTTCACGCAGTATCTTTCTTCTTACAATAAATGAACAATAAATATACTTCCGGTCCATTTTACTTCTGCTAAAATAAAACAACAATAATTATAAAAGGCTAGGCATAAGGGAAATCAGAAGAAAGTATATTGTTTCTCTACCTGAAGAAAAAATACTCAGTTGCCCAGTACAAGAGTTAAAAATTTTTATTTTCATGGAACTTTACTTTACTGAGCACAAAATAGTAGATATAAGATGTATTTATTCGTATTTATATGTAATCATGTTAATCACATATTCATTAATTTACTTCAAAGTATTAAAAGTACTTCAAAGTAATTCTTTACATTCAAAACTTATATCATTATTTTTGAAACGATATAAATTTAGACATGCGGCTCTCGGACGTTCATAAAAACTATCACGTGGCTCCCATCGTCTCGAAGTTTGGCCATCTCTGTTATAAAGTAAAGCCCAATTTGTACACAGCAATCTAAAGATCCAGTTCAATTTATTCCGAAGCTTAATTAAATGCGTAAATAAATTCCCTCGTGTGAAAATGTGCCTCATGTACGATGGTTAAAAATGTACACCTTGCACCATAATAAATAAATAAATAATAAAATAAAATAAAAATGGATTTAATAATAGTAATAAATTTAATAAAAAATAGTTTTATATCTCCCGTTCTATGGGCCGATTGCAGAAATATAATTTTTTTCCTGTCTCCAAAGCGCGACTTAGGATATATATTAGATTTTTACACAGCATTGTTCTAACATAGGTATTCGGACTTTTCTGAAATGAAATACCTACCTTTTTTCAAAGTTTCGATTCTACGCCTCAAATTATGCCAAAGTGCCAAGATCTGTAAAAACTGCAAGAGTAGTTTTTTAATTGAATTTGGCATATATTTATTAATATATCTTTTTTATTAAGCTTACTTGATTTCTTTTTTCACAATTCAAAATTCAAGTTAATTTCAAATAAATTTCGCAGATATTTTCGGATTTATTTTTAAAGTTTGTATTTTTCTAATTTTTATAAATTTTTCGAAAAAACTTTTAAATTATAACTTCTAAAATTTTTATCGTCAGCTTAAAGTAATCTATTTATAGACATACCTGCAAACAAGAGTGTTTTATTAAAAATTTCTAAGGATATACGTGAATTTATATTTGAGCGCATTTTGAAATCTGGCGTACTTGTCATAAAAATGATAATAACGCCATAAGTGCTTTATGCACGCTGTTAAATTTATTTCAAAAAATGAAGGATGCACCTTCATTTTTCAGCTCGTGCATAGTGGAAAAAGCGAAAGGCAAATAGGTTACTATAATTTGAGAATTTTGCCAAGTGAATTATTCTTGGCATAAACTACAAACATGTAGGCCAAGATAAATGTTTAATTCCTCGGTAAGTTTCTCGCCCCATTTTACAAAACTTAATATTTAGAATAATTTGAGTCTTAGAAACTAGATATGGAAAAAAATAGGTATGTTATTTGAGAAAAAGTCCGATTTGTATCTAAATACCTATGTTAGAAGAACGCTGTATATAAATCTAATATATATCCTAAGTCATGCTTTCGACAGATGAGAAATGCAAGTTAAATTTCGTCAATCGACCCAGTAGAACGAGAGATACAGAACTGCTCCACTCCCTTTTTATTTTGGTGCAGAGTGTACACATGTAACTTATGTACTTTGTAGTCGCCAAATCTGACTCTTCAGTTTCTAATACCATTTGCCACTTAATTAACTGCAATATGTTTCTGGGCTTTAAAATCGCTTTGTATTTTTACTGAAACTCAAGCTGTTTGTCATAATGTAGTCGTAGAACTTTAAAATAACGGCAACTCAGCAAATTTGTTCGTTTGGAATGATGCTTTCCATTTTTCTAATACTAAGACGAAAAGTTTTTTACGTACTTATGATATGAACAGTTTATTATTTCGATAGTTTGTACTCCAATAGCACATTTTTGTAGAACAGTGAATTCTGCATTTGATGCGTCCTAATAAAATAATATTTTATGAGAGAATACAGGATATTTAATAAGTACATAAAATCAGTTTTTGTTGCTGATTTTGTAACAGACGTAAAGAACTGGAAGCGCTTCTAACGAAACACAATAAAAACCTAGATTCAAACCTAACATAACTATGGAACTAACAATACTCTGTAAATCACATATTACACATAGATGTCTATGTCTTTAAAGATTCTGTCTGAAGCAGTCATGTATAAAGCAACACTAGATGAATATAATAGTAATTAAGACTAACATAATCACGTCAACATTCGTTTGTATCCAATACAGGTATTTTTATTTTAATATAAAATAGTTTAAAACCATTTCGGAATACATAACAGTATTACGAAATGTGATTCCTCATAAAGAAAACAAAAACCCTTTTCTAAAATTAATAAAGCAATTTATGATGAAATGCATTTCAGATTTTTTTAAAATCTTAATCTTCTCAATTTAAGTAGCCTTTCAAAATAACGAATAGTCAGCGAGTTTTAATGAAGATGTTTCGATCCTAAATAAAAAAAGTCATGTACTGATGTCACGTGCATTAAAGTTATATCAATACGTATTACTTCCTCCACTACACTCGTAACAAATTATACAAACAAAATTAGGAATAAAATTAAAACAATGAATCAACAAAATGGTTAATGCCATGGCTTTCCAGAAGCATTACTTTAGAGATATTAATCGCTTGAGAAGTATACGTGCTGATTGGCTTAAAAGTCACTCTTAAGGCGGGTATTTAATTCGCTCATTTTAATAATCACAAAGTAATCTTTGGTGATCAATAGGGCAGAAAACTGACTCATCGAACTGAAGATTTCCTCAATGCTTTCATAAAAGGTTTCGTGAATTTTAGAATACATATCATACATGACACATATTCAAAATTTTCTATATTCTATTGCAAGTATTGCGAATAAATTATAAAGACGAATCTGAATATTTATATACTCTAAAATTCATACGCACGTATCATACATTACTGGGGAATGTAACATATTTTGTGATATTTCGAAATCAAGCATTTGGTTCATTGAAAGCAAAGCCAGTTTCAAGACAGGATTAGTTGAAGCACTACTCTCAGATGTAAAGATCAATTTGCCTAACTAAAACAATTATTTATACATTTTAGAATACATACGTAGTAAAATTATGGTATTCAAATTCATATTTCTAACCTCTGACATCAATATAACTTATTTACAGTTATATTTAATGCCGTTCCAGTTTTAAAAGAGTGAGAACAAATTTGCTTTTGTGATATCTGTCAATGCGGCAATTTGGTAAGACATTTATTTAAGGATTTACATAAGCATAGCGGATACTTTTTTCTGCACAAATTTTAAAGACAATCGAAATGATAATATGTAGAATCAATACGATATAAATGAGAGGAAATATACATTTGAAAATAAGGCCGTTGAATATCTTTGAAAGAATAGTACATTTTGTTGCGTTATATTCATGTAAATTTGCAGTGCAAATCAAATACAGGTCGGTGGCTGCGATAGTCTAGACAGGATTCAAGACAGATAAACACTAATGGTTCGACCATCAAATTCTATCTTCGGCGTTTGATTCGGCTATGGAATTTTCATGGCAAATGAATATCAGTTTACTTTAAAAACTTATCTAAGAAGGCATCCTTTTTATAGGCAGACACTCTATCATAAGCTTTGTTCTTAATTAATTAATACAATAAAACAAAACTAATATAGTCCAATATAACACTAATCGTACAAGTCCGCATAACACAAAGAATTATATAAAAATCTTGTAGTAGTAGTAGCAGCAAAATACAAATATTCTCAACTAGTCTTCCGAAGTTTAAATCCAGGTAGCGCGAGAAGCTCAGAAATGCTGAGTACGTGAACTATTGCTAAAGTAATTCATTCAGCCTCTCAATACTCCGAGACACAACAAAGATGATCCAAGGACTATACCACCGATAAAATCACATCAAGGCCTGCATTCACAATTCGCTATTTATTAACGACAAGAAAATAACTTATATTACTATGCAAGAAGATAAAACTGCATTTACATTTTAATTTTAAAGATATTTTTTAAGGAAACTTATAACTATGTCCATGTCCCATACTAAAGGGCGCAGACATTTTTTAAAATGAACGCAAGTCTAAACAAATAACTGTTTCGCACAGTATGGGACATATGCTACTCATTATAAATGCTCATTATATTCATTCATGCTGTCTATTCTATTAAATTTTGATAACTACACGCGATATCTACTGCGAAAAATATATTCAAAATGTTTGTTAGAAGGAATCGCTATTCCAACGAAATGGCAGCTGGTCCCTCCAACCATCCTATCGAATATGTCGCTGCGCCTAAGCTATGTAACATTCTAAACATCTTAATGTTTCGTAGGACAAATAGTAAGATTTCATCCATTGTTAATAGGTAGTTAAATTTTGAGAATCAAGGTAAAATTTAATTTAAATAAGTTTTATTCTTCGCATCGTTATTGAGTAAGCAATATTTTTAGTAGTATATCAGAGGAAAAACAAAGAACTGTTGGGAGAGGGGGAATATGAGAATTAAATAACTTTCGGTAATACACAAGTAGTTTACAATCAAAAAATTGTTAGAGAATTATGCGCTTAAGAACGTTTACCTTCTTGGAGAATTCGTAAAGAAATTGGTTCATATAATGTGGTTGCACATGTAAAAAGAATATAAGCGAAATGAATAGGTATTAACGGCTTTCTTGCGTAAGTTAATTATCGAATTAACGAGTATTAACAAATAGCTTATGATCATAATGTGAATCTGTATTTGGAAACGCATTAATGATGAAAGTTTTCATTGAATGGTAATCTAGTTTATGCCGCGGGGTTTCACTTAATTAATTCTCAAATTGAAGGATATCTTAAAATCAAACTCGAAACAGATTAAGGCCCAACAACTAAATTCAGAACTGAAGGATTTACTATCAAAATCTGAATTTATTGGCAAATAGAGAATTTTCTTTTTTTTTTTTAAAAAAAAAGAATAATAGAGAACAACGTTGGAGGAACTACGAGGATTATTTACGAAATATTTACCTATCTTTACGAGTGTCTACGATAGATAAGATGGTAGTAACTATCGTTCAGGTACTTGGGCGACACTATTAGCTTCCCGATCAGGCGGCTCGTCTCTCGCGCCCTGATGAGGATTGCGAGGGGGAAGAGACGCCGTACACCAAGGCGCGGATAATCTTTCGATTTCACAAGCGATAGCTCCCCGGTTTCCCGCCGTTTACCTGATTCGCTCGACCGTGAAAAAAGATATCGAACAATTTTTCGAGATTCGACCGAGGCACGATCGCTTACAATGAAGACTTTCTCTTCTACGATGAGATTAGCTCTCCAGAAACGAACCGAATTCGGTTAAGTAGTCTTTCCCTTCCACCTAAAATACCGATAAAAGTGACTCGGGCAATGATTAGGTGGATGCGTGCTATTAGTACGAAAAACACATTAAAGGTTTAATGGTAGTCTAGTTGGAGCACAGGTCAGTTGGCGCTCGCTCTTTAATTCCTTGTCCAACTTAGAAAAGGTCGACTCCATTCAAATGGCCACGTAGTGGGTGGGGAAACATGCGCCTCGGAGTCAACTGACAAGTCTTATCCGTACTCCTTTAACCTTCATCTCCATTTGAGTGTTTGGAATTGTAAGTAACATGTAATTTAAGTACAGACAAAGAAGAATCTATTCGGAGACTAAATTTCAAGAAAGCCGCGAAGCGACTGAACAGAGAAAATGTTGCGTTCACTATATACAAATTAAACAGGAGATTCTTGGATCGTACAAAACAGGATTTTCAACATCAGAATCGTATGGAGCATGGTTTTGACTCTGTAGCAGATAATATAGGAGAAAATTAAAACAGTAGCAGTAATTGGATGTGCTTCTTTAACCAACGCAGCAAAGAAATCTCGATGCATTCTTTCGATGTATTAAAATTACACATGCTGTGAATAATGAAAGCATTTAAAAAATTGATTGACATTACATAAACTGAAAGGTAATAAATGCACTCCTTCAAAATATCGTCCAACCCATTTCGATCTTAATACTCGAAGAATAACATGAAATATGTGAAAGAAAATATCAAATACTACATATATTTCCCTAATTGCGTGTTTTTTCAATAAAAAAAATGAAAATACATTGCACGCGTTACTAATCCTGTGACAGATGCAGTGCATCATCTTAAAGATTCGAAGGTAATATATAAATAGTTAAATCATCAACATTCTTGATGACCTATGCAACATTATTCAATAAAGTATTTTCTCCCTCCATTCCGCATGACTTCGTGGTCTGACTGGGAGACCACTCGACGCATATTCGGGAGTTCCGGTGTTCGAATCTCGACAAGAGCATTGAGGCTTTCTTCAGTTTCTTGACATCGAAAAATTCTAAATGACTTTACAGTGGCGCCCGAACTAAAATGGTAATGGACGATAGTTTTTCACTACCAGGATTTGGGATTGAGTCCCCTCATTCCTACTTGCCCTTTAAAAGAAGGGATACGTAACGTGTTTTCTCCCTTCTTTTCGGATATATTCACAGTGTAACGAGAAGCACCCTCGATGCATATTCGGGAGGTCCAGACTTCGAATCCCGGCCAGGGCACTACGCATTTTTCACATTCCTGAATCGAAATAACCTAACGATTTTACTTAATTTGTAATCATATTATAATTACAAATATTACAGTTCTACAATCAAAATCTCTAAAAGTACTATTACTGTTACAATGACTGCTGTTAATACTAAGATTATTTTCTGATATCTCAGATCGCCTTATCGTGGGAAAAAAAAAGAGTGAAATGAGAAAAAAAAAAGAGTGGCGATCGCGAGGAAAATCCCGAAATTTTGTAAATTTTTCTATCCTGAGATTTATATTAATTTCGCGGACGAGAATTTACTCTGACATTTCAAGAAGAAAATGTTTTCATCAGATACGAAAGTTCAATGTAGGTGGCTCATTTGTACATTATAGCATTTAGAAACGAATTGTGCCGTCCAATCGGGATAGTGGTTAGTGACTCTGACTGTCATACCGAAGGGCCCGGGTCGAAATCCGGAGATTGCATGAATTTTTGTAAATGAATAGTGATTGTGAGGCACTGTAAATATGAGACGAGCTGAAAGTCCTGTCGACAGGTTGATGGTAGGAGAAGAGAGGGAAGGAGACCCTCGGGCGCGTCCCCCCCGAGATGCCCTCCTTCAAAATTGGAGGAGGAACTGAGCTGTCACCCTGGCTCATGCCAACGACAGGCGTATTTGACTCCTTGCCAAAATGAATGTCGTGAGCTTGTGCTGACCATTGCCAGACAAGTGAGTCCAGTAACAACAACAGAAACGAAATGTTCGCCTCAAGTAAAAAAATAAATTATGTTAAAAAATAAAACCTGAAAAATTTAAATCCGGATTTTAAATTTCGTACAAAGGGGTGTTTTTTAAACGTTTTGTGTGTTACCCTTAATCATTAAATATCATGTTGTACGTACTTAAACCATAAAATTCAGTTCAAGACCAGTATCGCCAAATAATTTTAAACTGAGGATATCTTTAGAATTTCCGATACACAGTCTCACGCGTTGGAGATAAAAATGTTTTTTCTGCACAACGTTGTCACTGCTCGCTTTGAAATCTTTGAGTTTGTTAATCAAAAATTCGTTAAAGTTTTACAAAATATGAAATCGATAATAAAACAAATTTCAAATTTGGGCTTCCAGATGCCCATATTCGCAGTAGGATTACGTCATCTAAAATTATATGGCTGTATGTATACCGTTGTTTTATTACAATGCGAGAAACATACATACATTTATGTAGATTATTTAATTTCTTCAAATATAATACAGGGCGATAATGTTTGGTGGCAACAATATGAAAAATGAAACGGGCATTGATAGCTATCCGACGCAAAATCGCAAAACGAAAACAATAGTCCTTCAGGAACAAAGCCCCTTTGGACTAAAAAGGAGTAAAAAATTTCTTCAAAGAAATATGCACGTTAATACATCATTTTTATGCTTCATTCTTATAATATATACCTATTTCAGAAGTAATCGTAAATTTTTAGTAAAAACATATTTCTAAGTTTAAATCTTAAAAATTCGCATTTTATATAAAATGTATTTTTTTCTAAGTTGTAGCGATTGCAGTTTTTTTTTTTTTGCAAATGCAGTTGTTCTTATATACTTTCCATATTAGTTGTTCCCTTATGAATGATACAAAATATAGCAACGAAACACATATAACAGAGACAAAAAACAGAGTATTGGTAAGAGCGGATGTTGTTTTGAAAAATCAAATCTTTTCGCTCCTTTTGGGGAATACTCAATCATATTAAGATTTATGCAAGCTCGAATGCTGAATTTCAATAAACAAGAAAGGTAAAAATATTAGATTATAAAATAAAACTCCTATATTTAATAAAAATAAAGAGCATTCCATATTTTTATGGGCTTGTCTATGAGAGGCAAAATGTGAGAGATTAAGAATTACCGCTATAGTGGCAATAAATTAATATGAGATTATCCCCTTTAACAGGTCGGAGTTTGGTTATTTAATCATCTTAAAACTATTATTCCCTTTAAATGTACAGTAAACAGGGCGCTGACTTTACTGCGTAACGAATTTATGAGTTTATGTTTCCGAAATTTAAGGGATTTTCTAAGATTTCAGGAATACTAGATTTTTTATGACTATCCAATTTTTTTTCCGTTATTACTTATAAATTTCAATTACAACTGATACATTATTTTTATATTGAAATAATTTATGTGATACTTTTCTTCAGAATATTTACAAAAATGCGGTACAAAATAATCATACTCCAAAATCCCCGACTAGAAGTTTGAATGACCGTAAGATTTACTGGATTTCTGGATTACGAGAAAGGATTTCGAAAAAATTAAGAGAAAAATTTTCCAAAGTTGTATTAAAGCCACACACCGTTTCAGCAATTAGTATATGCAGACAAATAATTTTTCAATTGTGATTCTTTTTTTTTAGTGCGCTCATTAACACAGAAAGTCTGCGAACGTACAGTGTAGTACATAAAAACATTATCCAATTCAATTTTAATCTAGATCAAAAAATAGAGAAGTTGAATATATTTCTGAAGTTTGGTTTATAAATGTAAACTTTAATTAAAAGCAGATAATATGATTTTATTCAGTTACATACTAGTTATTTTTTGGAGCTTTTAATATTGTTCCTCTTTTGTTATATGACCTTTTTTTTAAATGTAAACTAAATCTTCGATTGCGAAATTTTAGCGAAATTGCTTGAATTTCCCAGGACGCGAAGCGTTTCGCGAATTTTTACTACTTAAACCGCGATCGCTTTCAAATGCTTGCTCCCCCCTCCCGATAAAATACTGCATTAACACGTTCGCTGCCGAGTGTCATTTTCAAAAACGCTTCCACCACGCCAACAAATTTTAGCGAATTAATTGTAAAATAAAAATACAAAGCATGTATTTATGAGAAAGATATTGAATTATGATAATTTTTAATTGCTTTATTAATTATGCGAATTATATCGCATTCGGTTTTTGCGACAAAATGTTTTATGGTAGCGTCAACTACGAGTACATTCGTAGTTGGCAGTTGCTTATAACAAAGACTGATTATTTTTACAGCAATTATCATAACCAAGATTATTATAAATTGCCTGATTATTTTTACAGTTTCTATGTTATTTACTTTATAATTACTTATATTGTACTTACATTTATTATAATAAATCTCTTGAATTGCCCCAATTTTTTTTTCTAATCCCCAAAGCCAGATAGCTTCAAAGAACATGAAAACACTACGAGTTTGATCGTATGTGGCGTAGATAAAAAAAAAATTCTACGATTAACTCGTAGCGGGCGTTTAAACAGAAACTTCGACCTACGAGATAACTCGTGGTTGGTAGCGAACGTGCTAAATAATGTGTCAAAAATATGAAATTTTTATTTTGCTTCATTTTACTTGGCGATGTTCCATCCCACAGAATAAACCGGTAAAATCTTTCAGACCAATATTTTTTTAATAGCGGCCTTTTTTATACATATATTTTATATAATCATTTTTTATAATGGCTTGAACCCACGAGGAATCAGAATTGTAAAATGTTCGTTAGTAAAGTATCGACTGAAATCGAAATGAGATTTATTCTGTAGTTATAAAACTTAAGAGAAATCTCCAGAATCATCAACAAATGAAACAAATACAAAACAGTAACTATCTCAGAACTGACGGAAAATTTTTTTTAAAGCTATTTATCGACAACTTTATTTTGAGCTATTTTTATGTCGTTTAGCGGCAAATCGTCTTATCCGTTTAGGTCGTTAGAAACTTCCTCTCTTCTTTTAACGTAAGAGAATAAAACTGAGATAATATAATCATTTCTTTAATGTAATGAATAAATCGTAGAAGTGATGAAGAAAGAAAAAAGGGTACCATATCTGTGCAAAAAATTAGCAGGACCTCATTACATCCAGCTCAACATCTAAAGCACAGTCCCAGTCTTAACAAAAGTACTTCGAGATGATTCGAGGGTCTAGTTTCATCTTCTGTTGTCTCTATACATAAGATAGAACTTTCGGATAACGTATAATGAATCCTCTCTAACCCATCACCAAAGGATCTAGATGTTATTGGTCTTTTATAGAGGTGGTCATCTTAAATATGTCACTTTTTATACCATTAATTATTTCCTTCCTCATAAATGGTGGTCACTTTCGGTTATGGGATTCTTGGCGGTCACATTTTATATGTCCTATTCGCGTAGAGATTATGATAAGAAGCATCCAAAGTCTGACTATAACTCGAAGTTAGATCCCTTAGGGTGGTAACTGGCTATGATAAACATGATAGCGATCAAACAGCCAGACGTTCATTTCAAAAGAACTTAAACAGCAACACTTGGGATAAAATGCTTTAGATTCATGCTCAGTCGTACTGTTACAGTAATGCAATCTGATAAGATTCGATTTTAGAAAACTCACTTTTAAAATGTGACTTTTTTAACTCGGATTCAAGTATAACTAACGGATTCATGGAAAGACATGAACGAAAACGAAATTTATTTTATTATTCCAATTTAGTAAAAATTAACGTTATTTGGGTTTAAAACGAAAGTTTAACCGAGATTTATGACATATGCCTCAAAAATTCTTAAAATTTGTCAAACTAGAAAAACAAGACTAACTAATAATCCATAGACTAATTGTATAACTTTCTCTTTCCTTCCTGACGGAAGTTTGATTGCTAAGACATTTTGAAGAGAGAAAGATAAAGAGTTTTTTTTTCATTTTCAAATTTTCTTTACCTACCTTGTATGATAAAAATTCCTAATCACTATTATTAAACAATGAAGAATGTGTATATATGTATGTATGTTCCTTGTACTGCCGTAAAATGGCGGCACCTATAACTACCAAATTTTGAACTCAGGTAGATTTTGAACTCTATCTGAATATGTCCACCTCGAAAGCCGAATTTTGAACTTCGAATTTAGTTTTGATTCCTTTAAATTTTGCTCAAAATCAACAAATTCTCGATGAACAAACTGGGCGATTAAAAAGCAGTGTATTGCCATTCAGTTAAGAGTGCAGTATTTACGTTTCAAATTTAATTAGAAAACTTAGTGTGTGTTTTAAGAGAAATGTGCTGCCACTTGGAGAAGCCTAAGACATTTGTCTTTCCAATTTAATAAGAGAACTGAGCGTACCTCTGCCCTAAAATAGTTTTATTTCCCTGGTGACATTTAGAAAAGCGAAAGATATTTAATTTTTTTAAAAAGATTTTCTATCTTTTATTGATTAACAAACAAAGCGATTTAAAAGCAATAAACTCAGTTCATCACCTCTGTTGTTATTAATTACTAACCGGTACTCTGAAATTTCACTACCCAGATTTGTTAAAAACATTAATCATTTTTTTCATTTCTATAGTGGCTAACCGCTTCAGCGGTTAATACAGCTTTAAAATAAGGAGATAAAATAAAAATGTCAGAGATTTAAATTTTCTTTTAATCTTTCTACATTCCAGAAAAGAGCAATTTTTTTCCCGAGTTACCTTTGTGAATACGAGATATTCTACAAAGCGAAGGGTTTTAAATTGTCACAAACCTATAAATCCACAAAAAATATAACTCACATAAATAAATATTGGCGATTACTAATGTAATACTTTATCCGTAATCATTGATCGAGCTTATGTACTGTTAGATACTTGGACGGAGAAATGCTAGTTTAATATAACGTAGAATTTTCAAAATCTTGCTAGCAGGAACTAATTAATCATAATTACTACGGTATATTTCCATGCTACACTACATTCATATTTATTATGGTGAAAGATGGAAGAATCTTGAAGGAAGCAACAGCAATATTCCCTTACAATAAAAACTAACAACATATACTTCATGCAGCTGCTGAGTCATTTTGAAATCATTAGGATATCAACACGATGACATACATTTCTCTAAAATCTTCCTAAGAATGGAACTTTTTCTGCTTCATCATGCAGTACAGTACCGATTCTCAATCTTCTTGTTATCGCATCTTATTTGACTTGTACAGTTACAGTTTTTTTTAACACAATATGCTTTTTTTTCATTTCTAATAGCAGATTACAAAGCCAACTGTAGAAAGAACAAGCAAAGATGAAAACGAACAACAAAAATAAAAAAGACTTCACAGTCTAATCTATAAATTTATTCTGTGTCTCGCTTTCCAATATCTCTCCAACATTAAGTGCAGGGCGACTACTTAGATGTGAGGCATCCATTTCCTCATGAAGGTTGAACAATTTACAAATTGGAGATGCGATAATGTTCAGTCGATGCAGGTAAGGTAGTCATGGCCAGGAACAAGGCGAAAGACGGCAACAGATTTCTTTCTAGGCCATAACGAATGTCGAAAATTCTGTTAATTCATACTTTATGACTGTTCTTTCAGTAACGTCTTTCCAAAAAGCTTTTCTTTAACAATTTTTGATTACTTTAATTTGATTTTGATTTTTCTTTTGGCACTATAAAAAGGGATGTGGCTGTCAGTTATTTGGAGAACAGTGCCCCTTTTCTCTGACAACAAACCTACTTTATCGTTTCCTTGAAGGCCACACTGCATGGCAATTTCTTTGCCATCCTGAGCTAAGTTGTTTAGTCTCTGCTGACATTAAAAAAATCAACAGACAATGGTGATTCAAAAGAAATGGCTAGAAGATCAGCTCTAGAATCAGAGAATATGATAAGTTTTGAAAAATGTTGAAAGTATAATTGGAGTTGGGATAAGGTTATGCGTATTGCTGTAACCTCAACAGCAGGACTATAATATGTTGCTTGCAATTCATTTCCATTTTCTGTTTGAGTGTCAAAAAGGTTACTGTGCTTGTTGAACTACTTTACAAAATAAAACTTATTTTTAGAATAGGAAGTATAGAATTAGTTTAATGCTCCAAAGTAATTCGTTCATAAAGCCACAGCGATAGTCGATATATGTTTTTTCATAGGTACAATGTTAATGGGAGGTACCACGCATTTATTATAAAATACATACCGTGTTCATTTGCATTTAATCAAAGTTTCATATGAATAAATTTAAAATTTAGGCAGAAAAGATTATTAATGTTTATAAACGTATTAAACCTCAAATATAAAATTAGATCACTTTGTTTTGAAAAATAAGCCTTTGCAGCCACGAAAAAGTCTCGCATTGAAGTTTAGACCATCACTACCAAAAGCTTTTTTATTCTTTTCCTTGTTGTTGCTATTGGCTATATCTCCGAATTAAAGTCCTTCAAGGGTTTTCATCCCGACTTAGACGAGATTTTACCCTTCTTTTTAGTTTAAATTTGTCATTAAGGTCAAATTCCTCAGTTTCTTTCTTTTCCCCCTTTCCCCAAGAGTGTGTTGGTTTGAAAATTTGATTCCCACACAGCATGTGACCATAACCTCCGCAGAATCCCTAGTTTTTAAGTTTGAGATATGGGTGGATAGAGATATGGGTGGAAAAGTGGAGTGATAAGATCGAGGTATGATCGTAACATCAGGGGCGTAGTTAGAGAGGGACAAAGGAGAGTATCTGTTCCCAGGCACGGCATCCAGAAGGCGCCGAACTGATGTTACGAATTTTTAGAATGAAATGTTTTCCATTCTTAAGAAACAAGAGGGGGGGTTGAGATCTTATGTTGTCCCCGGGCGCTAAAAACCCTAGCTACAGCTCTTCTTAACATACATCATTCATCACGAATTTAAGCATGGCTGTAAGATCAAAGAAATTAAAAAATATTAAACCAAGGTTACCGTTCACAGAGTAGTGCCCTAATTATTATACGTATCTTTTCTAGCATAATTCAAAATTCATAACTTTTAACATAAATTTATCAAAATTCATAACTTTATTAATTTATAACTTAACTAATTCGAAATTCCTAATTTTAATTCAAATTCATAGCTTATTTAACTAGTCATAACTTTTAACTTACTTTTTTATGATTTTAATCATCTTTCTTATAGGTATCCAATTACAACTTTACACTAGTTCAGCTGCTGTAGCACAATGGATTCAGAGAAATTAATGTTTTTAGTTTTCCCCTCTATGCGTGAAATTTATAGAGGATAACACTAAAATATTAACTTTATAATTAAATTTATGAAATTGCCTTAATTTTCATAACATATTTTATCAGATATTCCTAGCCAAGGATACTGTTGGCTGTTTAAGCAATCATTAAGTTTCAATTTCTAATTTGGAATATTTTCCGGTTATCTAACCTTTATTTCTAAACTGTAGTTGTACTTAAAATGAATTAATTCAAAGCCGTAATGACCTACCCTCATTTACGAATGTGACATATGTCATCGTCATCGCACAGAAGGAATTAAGGGATTTTAGCAAATTATAGGATTCAGCTGTCTTCCGCAATAGTTGCTACCTGGTTAAGAGGCAAGCTACAAGGAGAAAAATGACTTTGGAGCAGCTATTCTAAGGAAACAGAGTATAGTACTGCCGAAATTTCAAAGCTACGAAATACTTGTAATTCTTTGATTGGTTTTTCGACTAATGGATACATTGGCTAACAAAAGGCTTTGTAGTTTTTTTTATATTTTTCTTCAGAAAGTTACCTGCGAAAGAATTTTCCTTATTAGGCAAATAACACTCAAATATTTTGCAGTAGTAAACTATCTAATCTCGAATTTCTATTTCTCAGTATTCTTCGTTAAAATAATACATTTCTTAGGGGTTTCAAAGACTCATAAACGGATAGTTTTGGGTAAGCATAATGCGATCTTTGTCTCCTATTCGGCATGTCCTAGATTCAATAACCTACTGTTTCCCATTCTTTCAGAAATGAGAGCTTTATCAAAGGGCTGGCTGGCTGCATGAGATCTTCCTCGTACTTTAATGCGTAATACAAGAATAACGTAACATAAATATAAGTTAGTTTCCTATGGAAATTCATCCAAAAAGGTTTACTAGTTTGTCAAACAGCCATAATTATTCAACTAATTAACCTTTTAGGCTATTATCTTCCGTCCTCCTTTTTTATTTCATTAAAACGTGCTTAAATGTAAATTTAAAACTCCGCGAATCAGAATTTTATCGCGTAAAAAATTAAATTTCTATCTTTTTTTTTAAATATTATTAGTAGCTGAATGGATAAGACAGCTAAACATGGCCAGTTCCACCTATATTTGAATCTCAGATTGGCTGCAAAAGTATTTCTGTTTTTTTTTTTTTTTTTTCTTTCTGTGTAAATAATCAGTTCTCCACAAAGTCATCAATTTTCTTAGGTAGATAGCCCATATTTGCTTCAGTGAATCCTATTTCAACGTACTTTATAGCTTTTCATAATCAGTCTGTACCACATTTATGTTCTAATTTTCGTTTAACCTTCAAATGGACTTTCTGTTTCTCCACTTTGTTCCGACCAGAAATTGAAATTAAAATCATTTAGAATGCGAAGTTAATGTTCTGTAAATTAAAATAAGTAATCAAAGTTTCTTTTCTCATTTAATTAAATCTTGAGAGGCTGATGCTAGCGGAAGTAAAGCCGATACTCAGACCCTAAGATGTCCTTTGTTAGAACCGGGATGAAACGTAGTGGAAAAGTCGTCGTATTTTTCACCCCAGGTAAATAAATCAATTCAATTCAATTTAATGAATTAATATAAATTTAATATTTGATTTGCTAAACAGCCACTTAAAAGGCCCTCTCCATGTTTGACCACCGATCAGACACAGGCCGGTGAAGACGGTGATTTACGATCACAGATATCCTAGATCAGGCTAAGCCTTAAGCTCGCTCGTTCCCTCTATCTTCGTCTGCATCGCTATCTGTAACGATTTAGGTCAAATCTCGTTCCCAAGAACCTTTGGTTAAGGCAAATTCCAAATGTTTTTGCAGACCATGACGCGTAAAATGTACTGCTAAGCGCTTTGCATTTTTAAATTCTCCGCCTTCGCACGGTTACGGTGGAGATGGGGGATGCAATTTCAAACGCTTTGTAAGTTCAAATTGGCGGTTCAGTGATTTAACACGAAAACGCTACAGTATGCGACATAAAGAAAATAAATTACTTTACGGTTGCCATCACTAGCAATGAATTTGTAAAATTTCATTAGCATAATGCTCTGCTTTGGGAATTTTCCACATTCGTAATTATTTTACAGCTGATACCATTATTCGAAATGTTTAAAAAAAAGTTCTTGGAAGTTCAGCTGTTTATATATTAGTGGTAGAGGTACATGCTACATTAGATGTAAAAAATACGAAATGTTATCTAGTATATGAATAAATTTATAAATTTGTACATATTTTTTTTAATTTTTATTCACATGCTAATAAATGCGTGAAATAACTAAAGAAACTGACGTAGTACATGAAACTTAATATTTAATGCTTTTTTTTTCGTATGCTAATCATACAATCGCGGATTATCACCTTTTTGAAGAGCCAAGAAGCGTACACTCGCTATTCGATAATTTCATGCAAACGTTTCATGCAAAAAGGCAAGCATAAGAAGAGAGCATAGTTTAGAAAAAGTGCTAGATTAACAATAAAGAACTTATGATTCCTTTTTAAATCCATTGGTTAATTAAAGTTTTGATTTGAAAATCTTACTGTTATTATTGGCTGTAAGACTTTTTGTGCTACACAAACGCATAAGTTACGAGCGTTACGTATGAAACTTAAAACAGGAATTACACTCACGTTTGTGAAAATTGCAACACCATGAAGGACTTACGCGAGTGAGCTGAAATTTTCAGGAAATGCAAAGTAGCGCATGATATGCAAATGATTAGAATTGCAAATCCGTAGCGCATGCGTATGCTGAGCAGCGCCCTCTGAACGGCTGATGGATCCGAATAAATAGACGGCTGTAGCGAGGCGTGTATGGTTATCGGTGGTTATCTGCTAGTGGTAAACGTTAACTCAATCTGTACTTATGCCTCGTCGACGAAAGAGAGCGAGATTTGAACAACTTACAGAGTTTGAACGAGGGAGAATCATCGGCCTTCGTGAAGCTGGATTGTCGTATCGTGCAGTAGCCTCTCGTGTGCAGCGTAACAGCAGCACAGTGATGCGCGTTTGGAAGCAGTGGACGGACGAGTGTCGGACAACTCGGAAATCCGGGAGTGGACCCCGAAATGTGACGTCAGCTCGCGATGATAGACACCTGGTCCGCATGGCGCGGACGGACCGTACAGCTTCCTCTAGACAATTGGCAGCACTGTGGTCAATAGCTACAGGTGTTTCATTGTGTGCTTCATCAATTCGTAGACGTCTGCTGCAGTGTGGACTGCGCGCACGGACTCCTTTATACAGGATCCCCCTAACGCACGACCATCGCCGCCTGCGGCTACAATGGGCCAATCAGCATAGAGACTGGCGTGCTGATTGGCAGCATGTCGTGTTTTCTGACGAATCCCGCTTTAATTTGTGGTACCATGATGGCCGCATTCGTGTCAGACGCTATGCCGGTGAACGCCACCTTCCGGAGTGCATTATCGAACGCCACAGTGGACGAACACCCGGAGTTATGGTCTGGGGCGCCATAGCATATCATAGACGATCTCAATTGCTACGAATTGTGGGCAATCTGAACAGCAACCGGTATATCCGTGAAGTTCTACAGCCCGAAGCTGTTCCCTTCCTTCAAAGCTTGCCAGGCGCTGTATTTCAACAGGACAATGCCCGCCCTCATACTGCTCGGATTGTTAAATCCTTCTTTGCAGCGCAGCAGGTACAGCTTCTTCCTTGGCCTGCGTGTTCCCCGGATATGTCGCCAATTGAACATGTGTGGGATGTCATTGGTCGGCGTCTTGCTCGTGATCCTCGTCCTGTTGCGTCTGCAGACGAACTTTGGGTACGCGTACAAACGATATGGAATGCTCTTCCTCAGTCAGACATTCAAACTTTGTTTGACTCCATGCCACGTCGTGTAGCAGCACTTATTGCGGCGCGTGGTGGCCACACAAAATACTGATTCTGATCTCTTGTTCTTGTTTGTTTGCTTTGAACATTTAATCATTTATTTGTACTACTACCACTCAACTGTGTATTAAATTGCATTCAATTATGACGATTCCTTCTTGGTGTTGCAATTTTCACAAACGTGAGTGTATTTCCGAAATGAGGCAGTTCAAAAAGATTTATTATAAGCATATTATTACTTTTAGACTAGGAAGTGAAAATAATTAATCGAATTTAAAAAGTAAATTTAAGTGACTACTTTTAATTAAAATTAGAATTTTATCTCACACAATATTTATGTTACATGTAGCTAAATTATATTTCATTTTCGTTAGTTGTTCATTCGATTATTGTTAGTTACTTTAATCAACTTTCAGTTGATTAATTTCTGAAGGTGAATTTTTTTCCTAACTATTTTAGTAATTAGAAGAATAACTTTCCACCACTTTTCGAAACGTGAATGAAAAAACGAATAACGTAGCCTACCACATTTCCTGGACATTCTACAGAATGCCAAATGACAAACCGCCAAAGTATGAAATACACTTCTGATTCGTTTTGAAGAACCGAAACTATTTACCAGGAGTGACACAGTACTGTATAGTACCGTGTCAGTGACACAGTACTATACAGTACTGTGTCACTGACGCTGAGTTATTTTTTGTTTGAGTACTGCACAGGGACGAAGTGACAGAATCTTGAAAGAATTTTCAACTAAATACAAAAACGTTACGTGTAATGATATTGAATTTTACAGCTACCTTTATGAGCCCTGCCAGAAAAAAAAAACAAAAAAGGCATTGACGTGGAACTTGTGATTGTTTCTGAATTTAATTCCTGTTTTGAGGTAGATCTTATTGATTCCTAGTCTCAGCCAGATAGAAAATACAAACTTATTATGTTGTATCAAGATCATCTCACTATTTTATTTTACATATTTCGAATAATAGTTTTATAACGGCGCTTTTTCATTAATTTTTCAAAATAATATTTGCATTTTTGAGGAATGAATGTCTTTTAAATAATAGCCTCATCATATCCTTTTTTCATACTTTGCCTAAAGAGCATTTGTCATTCTATTGAATGCCTAGGTATTATATACAATGCCTAGAGAAAGTATGTAATAATTCTCATATTTCATGCTTTGCCTAAAAACATCCGGCATTCTATAGAATTTCATATTTTGCCGGTAACATATACAATTCCTTTTAATAACTTTTAATTAAAATCATTTAGTATAAACTCAAATGCTTTTTTTTTCTGACACACAAGTACACAGTAAAAAGTATTAAACATGTAGGAAGAGAAATATCAGATGAAAATTTCCACTTGAATCAACGCCATGTCAAGCACGGAATTATTTCGTTCTTAATTAATTAATTATCTATCCGTGCTTTCTTTTTCTTTCTCGAATTAAGTAAAGCACTTTTTAGGAAAACTCTAAAATGTTTAGAAAAATATTCGTTTCTTTGCGTCTGTAAAATTAAGATCAACAAAAAGGAAAATAAAAGAAAAAAATTCTCCTTACGTATAAGCTTTTTATTTATTAATAAATCCAAAGTATCTTACCCTAATAAGCGGGAATCTGTGACTCATATTTTCGCAACGATTATTTTCATTTGCAATTTGTGAACGTTCGGTCATCTATGCAAAGCAAATACGGGTGAAGGAAATGCCTTAAAATTTTCGGGGGAAAAAGCACTGAACTAAGAATTAAAGAATAGCAATGAAATTTAATAAGAAAAAGTCTTAAATTAAAAAATCATAATGTGTAACATAGAATAAAAGACTTAATTTGACTTATTTAGGCAGTCCGGAAAACAGCAGTTGAAATTAATGTTAGTTCATATGGTAATAAACTTTACGGAATATATTTATTGCTAGCCAAAACAGATCCTGAAAAACATTACGATGTTTTTATGTAAGAACGTTTTATAGAAGATGACAAATCGAATGGCAAATCGAATCATTTTCACTCCATTCTCAAACACAAGTGTTTTAAGTTAATGTTGATGTTACTGTATAGATTCCTTCTTTCACATGGAAAAGATTCTCCGTCTTTTTACTTCAGATGTATTTTCACGACTCCAAAGGAAAAACCAACTGAAGTAAGATCCAAAAATTGTACTGATCAAGAAGTTGGTCTACGTTGGGTACACATGTTCCTGAAAAACGGATGTTTGCGATATTCTGCGCAAGTATTGACTCCCTGTATAGGTGAAAGGTGATGAAATTGGATTCTTCTACATCCTGAATTAGGATAATAAAAATTAAACAAATACACAGGTATATGTCACATTAACAGCAGCTCAAAATTTCATATTATGTAGCGGCAAAGCGATGCATAACCTGCATAGCACATAAATGTATAGCCTTCCATGTATGCAGAATAAGCGCTAAAGCGCTTCGGTTTGTGTTTAGTTTCAATGTGCTTCACAATTATGATTGCAGCTTACGAGAGTAAGGTGTTTGTAAGGCGATTTTACGATATCTTCTGTAGGTAAATGGAAAGCAATTGATATACGAAAAAAACCCGAAACAGAGGACAGTGAATACCACGTTTATGTTAAAATTCTTCTAAAAAAAGATTTATACGTCTTCTCTGGAAAGTAAATGCGAATATTTCCACGAAAACATCTCTCCACTTTCCATTCACTGCTTTACAAAAATAAAAGCGAACTATTTCTTGGTTCGTTTACTGCATGAATCTTTTCCATGTCAGACTTAAGAAATAAATGGTCCTT
>KK120813.1:172132-183709 GCA_000611955.2 Stegodyphus mimosarum
GCGGTTTCCGACCTGCCGCCTGTAAATCTTGCTCGTGAGCTATATTTTGCGCACACGGATACGTGTCCATACATATTTTGTATCATTATTTACATGTTATTTTATTACATACATTTAATTTAAGGTTTATACGTTATTTGGTTTGTTCTTGTTGGGTGGTGCTGAGCCACGCAGTAATATTACATTTTCTTTGTATTCATAAAAAAGAAATGACGTGAAAGTGGATGTTTTAACTTACTATTGCACTAAACTTCCGGCAATAAATTGCCACATAACGCTAAGTTTAAATGTTCTATATACATAATCCCATTTCTTTTTCTACCACTTAAACCTACTTTTCTTTCAATTGAAGAACTTTTCAAGTTTAAAATATACTTTAGGCCGAGTTTTAAACAATGTTTTAGATTTTGCACTAACTACTTTATGTACACTGAATGTTTACGTGAACCGCTTCGAAACAGATTAATGTTATCCCTATTAGCAAAATACTTTTTAGTTACAAGAGTAGTATTTTTCCCAAGTATCAAATGGTCCTTAACGGAAAATTTCGTTAAGCTCTTTTAACGGCTGAGGGATTTTAATAACCATCAGGTTTCGAAGAACATGAGAAATTTTACCACTCCTTTGCAAAGCCGATGAAATGGTCTCGTTCTATTAGCACGAACCGGAAACTTTGCTTAATCTAAACAAGAATTAAATAGATAATAAAATAAGAAATGTATACAGTTCTTCGGTGTTAATAAACATACATCCTTACCAGCTAGTTTTAAAATTTTGGTTTCCGGAGTTTCCTCTTGCGCCTCATTTAAGCCAAGCCCAAGTTTGCCATATTCCCAGACATTCAAAAGATCTCGTGATTACCTCAATACCAAAACTTGTCCTACGGTACATTGAAACTCAATGCTGAAGATTTTGGTGTTGTTATTTGAATTACTCCACGATGAAATAGCTGATAAAACTATTAAAGGTAACGCATGTGTGCCTGCATGAATTCGGAGTCATATATGTTTTTGTTACTTCTATATATCATATAAAGTAATCTTGCAGTATGTTAATTTTGGCCATTTTAAATGAAGTATATTCGCTTGTTTGTGCATATGTTTTAACGTATCTAAAATTCCTTTACTAACTCACGACAAATTATTCGCAAATAGTTCATCTTCCTGCAATTCACCGGAGACTCGATTTCAGCGGATAATTCTTACACATGGACGGTTCCTGAATCTCCGAATCCCCAAAATAATAGACCTTTTGTACCGGCGACAAACGATCAGTCAGCTGGTGTTTTCAGCGTGTCGGCTGTCGAATCCCGTCGTTTGATTAAGATCTGTTCCACTTTTAATGGCGAAAGGCACCGGAGAACGGAACCGAAAATCTCTTACCATCAGCATCTCGAGAGGATTAATAGCTCTATGATATTTTAAATACCCCCATGCTGCAAAGACGCTATGATGTAAGAGATAATTTAGAAGACATTATCTGATAAAGGACAAAATTCTCGTATTGTGAGTGGATATTGTGCATACGGATATATCCCGCAAACAAAAAGTTCAGCTGTATTGGATAATACTATTCTAAGCATACCATTGAATTCCTGCCCAAATAAGTTACTGTCTCAGCTTTTACAGAATTACATTTTACTGTAGGATTCTAGAAGATGCACTACATTCATTTGGGGAACCATTCGGGACCAACCTCAGTTAGAATAAGCAAATATTCGCCTAACATTATAAAACCTATTCCAGACTCGTATCACTCAAATTCAAGGAAAATTCGGAACATCAACGACATCTGCCTCCCTCTTTTTTTTTAAAATACATAATTATCTTTTTCGAGAAAAATTAGATCTTAATTATATTTCTGGATGCTTAAAGAAAAGTCTTTAAAGTGTTTTCTATTTCAAAAGAAATTTTCTTCTATATATTACGATAACGTGACATCTTTTTAAACAAAAGGCGCATTGGATCAGATTCTTTTTTGGCGATTTCATGTCCGTTTCTAAACATTTCAAACTTACGATATCTGATGAACTTGTGTCATTATTCCAGCAATCGTTTTCACTTTCTTCGACTTTTGATTGATCTTAAAAAGTCGATACGATCTCGTGATTATTTAGAACCCGATATCAGAATCAGTCGCATCGATATTTAACCGTTCTTTAATTTATTTTCATCACAAATTTCTTCAAGTCACTATCACACCTTCCATTTTCTATTCATGATATTCATTATATTGTAAGATCTCTTTGGCCCAACTTGTCAGTCACTGGGATACTGAGTCACAAAAACGTGCGAAGGGGTTGAAACCCTTTTATTGTACTTTTAAAATTACAACTGCGTCTCCTCGACGCTCACAAACTGCGCCAACTCGGCGGTTGAACTAAAAGCAAGGTAAAACTGAAAATAAGAAACTAGATGAACAAATGTCAAACCCTATCGACGAGGCTCTGAGATCTTAACTAACCGCGTTTTTAATTATCGCTGATATTCAGCAAGATTACTGATTTAACAGTTGAAGGTCTAGCACTTCTGCAAAGCTAGGCACAAAGGCCGACACGCGCTGATCTAAATTCTACCGAGCAATCTCTCCAGCGTAGCTTCAAAGCAAGACTTTTTCACGCTCGTTTCGTCTACTATTTAACTCAACTAGCTTCCGCTAAATTTGAATAAACTGCGCGTGCTACTACAATTTACATACTCTGGCACGGGCTTTTCTAGGGGAAAAATGAAGGCTAAAAAGGAAAGGAATATGAACTCAAAATAAATGTTAGTTAAAATAAATATAAACCCTACAATATAGCTGTTCAGTTTTAACAAACTGTTTAAATAATCATGGCTGCATGAATATCAGAACAATAAATAATTAATTGCTTGATGATTTGCTGTTAGATCCTAAAAGTGGAGTAACTTCATAACTAAACAGTTTTGAAAAAGCAGAGCTCGGGTAATCGAAATTCAACTACTACAGTTCTCATTAATCGCAATTAATATGCAATAGCACGTAAGCCTCGTAGTAAGGTAATCAACATTTCAACATTTTCTCAATAAACAGAGAGTACAATTTTGAATTTAGAACAATTCTCTATGACTGAAAGTGTCCTTGGATTACAACTGATTTGTGACTGAGGAAAATAGCATTATTAGTTCGTGCTAATAGCAAAATTAATAATAAATAAATGAAGAAATTAAACGTAGTATTAGCCCATATAAGCAATATTCATGAAAGCAACGTATAATTTCTTTTTACCCTAAATAATTTTTAATTTATTAGCTAATTTGTAGTTTTAAAACGTGCACATTATTCGAATTTAAAATCTGTGCTCTTGTCTCTTGAAACCTTCTGCAAGCTACCATCATGTTTTTCTGAAATATACGAACATCTCTATATAACTGACTAAGCATTCTTTGTTTTAGTTATTGAATTATCGGAAAGTCCACAAAGGTACTTTAGATAGAGATATGCTTTATAGAGGATTTTCTGAAGCTGCGGTCTTCAAACTGTGTTCTGCGGAACCCCAGGGTTTCACAAGTCTAACCCGAAGGTTCCGTGAGTCAAAAATTCGAAAAGAAAACTTTAAAGCACTCCCACTAGTTGATTAATGTTTATGAACTAAAAAATATAAAGATACATTAGTTATCGAATTCGTTTTCAAAATTTGTCATCATATGTCAGAGATAATGACGTGCAATGCTTTTAAAACTGAACAGTTTTCTGATGAAAATGAATTGAATTTAGACGACATAGTTAAAAATCATACAAACGAGCACTTTTATCGATTGAAGAAAAGTATAAAAGAATATTTCTCAGAAGAAAAAACGAAGTGTGACTGGATAAAAAATCCGTTCGAGAACTACGATAAATCACAGGATTTGCCGATGAAAGAAAGGAAAACAATTTATCGATGCGTCAACAGATTCGACGTTCAAATCTAAATTTAAGTAACAGCTGTTCCTAAATTTGTGGTTGTAGATTCAGCCAGAATACCTGGAAGTTTCTCATACAGTTTTAAACATTTTACCCCATTAGCGACATCGTATTTAAGTGAAAAATATTTCTTGACGTATGTGGCAACAGAAACAAAATACAGAAACAAATTAAATACAGAATACGAAACGCGACTGCAGATAACAAGAATAGAGCTAGACTTCCACAGTTAGAGTAAAAAATGGAAGTGCATCCCTGTTAGTAAATATAATGCAGTGGTAGAAGACACGAGTTAATGCTATTAATGAGTCAATTAGATTCATTTTATATGAAAATTTTAGTAAGAAATACACTACTTTTCTTTTATCATCTCTCTATATAAAGTACCTGTAACATATTCATCTGCTTTAAATATTATTTTAAGATAAATTTTTATAGAGGGGGATGCGGTTACTCGAAAACACCTTATAGTTCTAACGGTTCCGTGAGTCGCAGAGCTTAAGACCACTGTTCTAAGGGAAAGTGGCTCATACTCTTGCTGCACTTTGGAAAAACGACAGGAAACCCTTTCAGCCAGAGAAATCCAATCCTCCTGTTCTGGATGAAGAGTTCGCAAGTTTAACTCTTACCACATATTAGCTAGGAATTAAAAATGCTAAACCCCATTTACTGAGCAAGTTACCATGTTCTCAATTGAATCTTGCTGAAGGTTACATTCATACCATGCAGAGGTTGTTGGATAAGGTATTTGAATAAGTGCGCAGTTGCCAAAGCCAAACATTAAAACACCTCCTGTCTAACGTACACCTTTTTGCACAAACAAACGGAAAAAGGGGAGAAGTTTTGTTACCTCCTGTTCCACTGGGCCGATTGACGAAATTTAACTTGCGTTTTTCATGCCTCGAAAGCGCGACTTAGGATATGTATTAGATTTATATGTAGCAATGTTCTAACATAGGTATTCTGACACAAATCGATCTTCTTCTGAAATGAAATACCTATTTTTTTTCTATTTTTCAATTCTACGACTCAAATTATGCCAAAGTGCCAAGTTTTGTAAAACTCGCCCTAGTAGTTTTTAAAAAATTATCTCTCAAAATTTTAGCTCCTGAGCGCTAATTGAATTTGCTGTATATATTTATTAAGATATCTTACCTTTGTTAAACTCTAGTTCCTTCTTTCGCAGTTCCATGTTTAGGTTCAATCCGAATAAATTTCGCAGCTATTATCTGATTTTATTTTTTAAATTTGCATTTTTAAATAATTTTTGTAAATTTTTTAAGCAAAATTACTAATTACAAAGTTTTTGCCATCACCTTAAAGTAGATGTATTTCTAGGCACACCTGCAAAAAAAATAGTTTTTTTTATTCAGAATTTCCCAAAACATATGTGACTTCATATACTGACGCGTTCTGAAATGCGGCATTAATGTTATGAGCGATAATAACGTCAGGTGTGGTTTAAGCACTTTGTTAGAATTATTTGAAAGAATGAAAGATGCATCCTTTTTTTTTCGCTAGTGAATAACGAAAGGGAAAGAAAAATAGGTTACCATAAATTAAGAATTTCGCCAAGTGAACTAACTATTCTTGGCGCAAACTGAAAAAAAGTGCACCAAGATAAATTTTTAATTTCTCGGTAGGCTTCTCGACAAATTTTATAAAATTTAGTATTTTGGGCATAATCTGAGTCGAAGAATTGAAACATGGAAAAAAAACCGGTATGTCATTTCAGAAAAAGTCCGATTTTGTGTCAAAATGGCTATATTAGAATAATCCTGTACATAAATCCGATATATATCCTAAGTTGTACTTTCGAGACATGAAAAACGAAAGTTACATTTCGTCAATCGGCCCAGTAGTACGGGATATATAGAACTGTCCTCTATATTTTAAGATATGGCCAGTGGGTACACTTTTAGAGATAAAGTGATCCAACAAAATCAAAGCATGAAAGATTAGCGTAACTTAAAAAATAATCAATTGGTTAATTAAATTTAAAATAAAAAATAGCCCAACTGAACAAAAGCATATTGTTCCTAAAGAAAACTGCTCAACAAACACAAATAAAAAATGCAGATATTCATCGGTAACAAAAATCCTTTTTAACAAAACTAAAAACGAATATTCTTTAGAAAGAAAATTTTTTTTACTGAAAAGCAAAAGAACTGCATTTATAATTTAAAACAAATGGCTGTTCACAGGAGACGATCTCAGAACGCATTTATAAATTTTTGAACAATGCCCTGAATGACTCTCCTGGGGCTTTAAATTAGAAGCTTGCAATGAGAAAGAGGAAAAAAAGTTTAACTTAAAAAAGTTTCTCTTAAGTGATAAAAATAGAAAATACGCTTGAATTAGGGTAACTGAAAACATACAAAATTTCAATAGTGAAACTTGAGGTGCAGCCCTAAATATAAAATACTTAAAATTGTAGCATATGTCTGAACTGGATACGTTTTTAATAATTGTATTTATGATAAAATTTTCTACCAAATTCTCCTAGCGGACTCATAAAATAAGATTTTCGAATAATATTAGAATTGGCGAAATCCACTTCTCGTAAATGCTTTGTTTAATTTTTTTAAAATAAACAGCAAAAATTGAATAAATTCATATCACTTCTTTCTTAAATGGTACGCAAATTCTTCCATTCATTTTCTGTAAGTGTACAATTCTGGCATTCTGACAACTGTATTGGAATTACAAATATTATCAAGATTTCCTCCACCTTGTTGAATATTAAGGAAATAATGATCGTCATTTCCTTACTTTGATATATTGTCGGTGAATCTGAAAGCAATGGTATAATTGACCTTTATGAACATTAATCATTCTTAATAACTATGAATTACCATTACAAATACTTGAAGTTTGGCAAAAAATCAGTGTTATCTCCTTAGCTGAAGAGATCACATTTTAGTGGAAACTGAATCACAGGAATCATATCATTTAGTGGAAACAATATGAATATATTGTAGTTTGAGTGCTTAAGAGATTTGATACATATTCGGATTTTAGGAAAATCTTTTAAAAAAATGTAGGCTGGAATTTTAGATAATAAGAAAACTTTTGTATGTTTCTCTAAGAATATGCATCTTTTTCTTTGCATACAACTTTTAAAATGCATAAAACTTTGGAAAGCAAGCAGAAGCAAAGAGTAGAAAATGCAGATTCATGGTCTAGCATGGTATATCAACAACATGCAAGTTTTTGATAATTTCTATTTTTTGAGGAAAATTATGAATGATGTCTACGTCCATCATGCAAAATATAGAAATACATAGCAGCTACTTAAGAATTTCAGTTTAATGCCAGTGTATTTATTTCTCTGTTTCCTACCACATCGTAACAAAAGAACAGAAGCAGAAACGTAAATATCATATCTGAATTTTTCTGGCTCTCGTATTATTTGCTAAATTCACTGTTACTCCTCACTTTCTGATCTATAAACGTTATACAATCCATAAATTAAATTAATTATTAAAGAACCTCTAACGCATTTTTACGAGGTTTTCCCTTTTTTGCATTGAAAAGACGTCATCATTTTCTTCATATGCCTGAAATTTCATTCGTTTTTGATTAGTCTCTATTTCAGTACTCTTATCATAAACCACTGACTTCTAGTGATTACAATTACTCAAAAAACAGCCCATATTTTAATAAGTCGATGATTACTGTAAATGTTTTTAGGCTGAGTACCTAAGGGCAATAAAACATCCATAAATGACCTCATCGCTTCCAGATCATTTTGGTCTTCTGTAGATGCGGTCACTTTAGAGAAGCACTGTTCAAAGTAGATGCTTACCTATGCTGCAGTCACTTTCTGATGTCGTCATCTATGAACAGGAGATTAAAATGAAAAGTTACATTGTGTACATTGTGTATTCTGTGTGTTTATATATATATATATATGCCAGCGGTTACTTAAAGTCACAGTTAATCAGACGGTAGGGGAAAAATAGGAATACCCCATATTATAATTAATAAAAAATACTGTTAACAATTTAACGGTTTTATTCAAATAATTTAATGTGGAAAATAAATTAATCTGATTACGTAAATCAAATCAAAATAAAAAAGAAACTGTTAATAACGGAAAAATAAACATTATTAGACATAATAGAAAACTAAGTTATAAATAACATAAAAAACATTTACAGAGAACTTAAATAATGTCATTGAATTCAAATTCGTATAAATAGCTCGCTTAGATTGCTTTTGTTAGTTTGTCATATTAAATTTTCCATCGTTCACTAATGACAACTTAACTTTTTTTACTTCACTTTACTTAAATAACTTAACTTTTTTTATAGAGCGCCTGTAAATCTCTCCTTGGTAAATCTGGAGTTGATTGTATTTACAAATGATCCGATATTAGAAATTTTAGTTAAATACAGGACAAAAAGTACTATATATTACTAATATAAACTAATTACTAGGGTACTAACAAACAACTCAAACCCTAGTATTAAACTGCTATAGTACTAACAACTATACCTAAGGGTACTAGTATAAATGTACAAGGGTAAAATATTTTAGCCTGCAATGGAAAACCAAAAAACCAAAGCTTTTTCTAATTTTTGCTGTTCAAGATTTATACATGGATTTAAATCTTGTACATATGTATATTTATAGCTATGAAATGCCAGGCTCACTGTTATTCTCTTTATATTAGATATTACTCAGTGGTTGCATTAAAAAGTGTCAACAAGTAAAAACAAACTAATTTAAATTTTCAAATGGTATTTGTATGCTCTAACTCATTATTAGAATAACTAATAAATATAACTAAAACGTCGCAGCATTAAGCACATTTACCCCGCTCGAAATCGGAAAAAATTTCAGTCATAAGTTCTGATAATTCCTCATTTTCTGCTTTGATTTATTACTCCCAATTTTAATATACTACTGGACAAATTTCTGTAAAATTAAAATGTTTTTCGTCACGTTATATCTAAAATTCCTAAATCACCGTATGCATTAAAATATTCCTACTTATTAGCCACGATAATATCGAATAGCTAAAAAGTAATGTCGTTACGGAAGAAACAACAACAAATCAAAATCAAAATTTAACAGTCAATAATTTATGCTATTAAATATCTATTAGTTTATTCTTAGTTCCTCAAGAATTTACTTGAACTTATATTTCTTTATTTCTAAGATTGTTTCTATAATTAATTACTATGTTTATTTAAATTTGATGTGCTGAATAAGAACGTTTTCGAAATTCTATTCGCTTCATCAGTATAACGAATTATTTCGTCACAAACGCACATTGCCGTTTTAAGAACGCACTTCGGAAAAATGCTTATTTTTCCAGCACGTCCATTTGAAGTTAATTTTCATTTCTACAGATCGTTTAGAGATACTTGGGGAATGACTAAAGTAAAATTACATTTCTGATCAAATGACAAAATAAATAATAAAATTTGTCATTTACCATTGAAGTCTGTAGTTTTGTAGCTTTTATTAATGATAATTTAAAGTTTAATGCCTAAGAAAATTTTTTTATAAAATTAAATATCTTTGAAGGGAAAAATTGCGATTTCATTCTTCATGATTTACATTATATTCAGCTGTTTAGAGGAAGTGAACTGTTTTTTGAAAAACAAAATGACAATTTTCCATTCGAACTAATCATGTCCCTTTTCATTCATTTAGTTTCAAAGGAATTCACAGATTTAAAATAAACGTTTTCGCAATGTGTAAACTACTATTTGAATCACGTTCGAATGATTCAACTGCATATATTTTAAGCCAACGGTTCGCAAACTGCGCCGGTGCCACCTTGCGGTATTCGCTGTGGTCGGGAGGATTAAGACTTTTGGGAGTCCGGATTCGGATTAAGACTTAAAATCCATAGGGATTTTAAAAGTCTTACTTCAAACTTTAGTACTCCAACATACATTCAAAGACTGTTTCTCTCCCATTCCTTCTCTCTCGGTCTTCGTTTATGTGCAACATACATTCTATTACAAAACCAAGCTATGAGGAGTCTGGTGGGCCCTTTCCTTGATGGAGGCAGGAACTTATTTTGCTTAATGGTTAATCCAGCGGTGTCGGTGGCTTATACGGACGAAGCGAAATATTCTAATACCGTCATAAAAATGATATTTAGTCCGCGTGTTTTTAGAATCAGAGTACTGGGTCAATGTGTTGGGGATGTGAAAAGAAGAACGTTTAACAGACACTGCCTGTAATCACTGTTTTTGAATATCCCTTATCAGCTAATGCTTGAAAATTACTTTCAAGAGATAATAACGGCAAGTTCGCATGGATACACGGTTCCTCTAGAGCCAAAGTTCCATTTGAATTTAGTTCTAGGGAAAAAAATATTGATCTATTATGCAACAATGTACTGAAGACAAAATACGACTGTAACGAATTGATTGGCTTCTGCTTAATTCATTAAAATGAAGAGTCCATATGGAACATCGTGTTTGTGCAAAGCAGGATCCAGTGACAGAAAGAAAAATAATTGTGGAACAGGAAGTGAAGCAGTTATGTCCAGTTTCTATTCAAATTTAAAAATGTGTATACTGGAAAGACGGGGGGGGTTATTAATTACGATTCATTTGATATGATTGTTCAAAATATATACTTATTTTGTACATTTTACATAAACTATACCTGAATTTGAAGTATGAGTTTTTCTTTAGCTAGTTTTAGCTTTAACTATTACATAAGCCTAAATCCACTTTCATTAATGCGCTTTAACTTGTGGAAAATTCTGATAATTCAAGAGCACAGCGCACCAAAAATATAAGTGGAACAGGATTCTATCAAACGAAATACTGTTGTTGTATAAGAAGATGATTAGAGACTAAAATATCAGGATTTCTGCTGTTATCGGAACAATTAATAATTATAAATCAAAATTACATACGTAATAACAATTTACATTTTAATACACTATTTTAAATATATTTATGAAGAGAAGAAATGAATATCACACGTTTAAAGATTTTGAAACAGGGCATCCGAATAATAATAGAGGATTTTGTAGTATTATCAATAGCATAATAACAGCATATGTAGATAAGAGAACCTTCCTGTATTTCTTAACACAGACACGGAAGAATCTGAATGTATCACCTTTTACCAGGTGCAGAACTACCGCATGATATGTGTGAAATGTTTCTTAAGGGGACAGTGAATTGGACGAAATGGCTGTTTCTTGGCCACCACGTAAGGTAGATCTTGCTCAATTGATTTCTTACTTTCGAGCAGTTTTAAAATATACGAAATCAGAAATCTTGTTGGTTCTCACCTATGGCTGAATGGGTAAGACTACTGAATACTGGCAGTTCGACCTAGGGCTTCCTGAGGATAGTTGACTGTGCAACTGTTTGGCTGCCCGAAGTCCTTAAAATTTTCTCCCGTACGTAACATGGATGCAAATCAATTTTACTTCGAAAGTTTTTTACGAAGGCTTCCTTCTTTTAGGCAAATAGCATTCTGTGATTTACTATAACTGATTTAAGATCAACATCATAGTCTTATGCATTAATTCTCCCTCTCCTCCAAATCTAAAAAATTATTTTAGCTTTCTCCCGTTCGTGTGTAATTCTTTGAAAATGAAGCAACACTTTTAATCCATTAGAATATTTCTACTTTACGAACCGATATATATATATATATATAGAT
>KK120813.1:189212-274556 GCA_000611955.2 Stegodyphus mimosarum
TTTTTTTTTTGAAGATCCTCCACGAAGGTATCTCTTCTTTTAGGCAGATAGCTCCCGTGTGTTTTAACATAATCAAAATAACTAGCATAAAGATTGCAGAGGTTGAATCTGTTACAGCCAGTTTGGTCTCGTAACCGTACTTTTTAATGCTGTTACATATATATATATATCTGATAGATGATGCGCGGAGAATAATTTGTTAAAAAAACGAGTACAATAAAAGCTAAAGGATACCTAAAGCAAAATGAAATATACTGCTTTATGAATAGTTTACTAAAAGCAAAAAACTGTGTTTGAACTGCTGCCATTCTCGGAGGAAAAAAATGCTTTCATATAGTTTAAAGGATAACTAAATTTCAAACGCCAATGGCTTTTTAATACTTAATACCCAAAAGTTATCATAGTTCTGTTGAGATTTCTCAGATTTAACTTTTGGCATCATGAAAATATTTCCACTTTTCCCAGATAAAGAACTACATTTTATGTGACCGTCCACTTTGGCTTTACAGTTTTTGTTCCTTTAGAGGTTCACACAACGTAAGTCGGTGGGCTCGAATCCTGACTAAACATTATGAGAAAAACATTATTAACAAACATTATTATTAGTAACATCATTCGGATTTTTTTAAATCCGAGATTTAAAAACTGTATTTACAAAATAAAACTTTCAAAGTACGAAAATATCACTAGGACGGTATCTATCGCAAGTTGAACCAACATACAAAATTTTTTCGCAACAGAGTTGATCAGTTTCACTTCTACCGCAGCTCGCAACTTAACCGCAGAGATTTGAGCTTTATTTCAAGAAGCATTCTAAAAGTCTGTCATTTAATTAGATAACAAAACATCTGCCCTGCGAATAACTGCTTTGAGAAAATGAAAACCTTTAAAAAAATCTTCTGACAAGCTGAGCATTTTACCAGAGATTTTGCGCATTTCTGCATCAAATACGACACTGAATACTCGAACACACTGAATACTTTGGCCTACGAACGAAAAATAAATTTTTGTCGTACATGACGTTATTATTAATATTAGCAAGTGTACTTATTATGTCACAGTCCATTAAATATGGTTATAAATTAGTATATAAATTTGGAAAGTCTAATCTTACAGATCTTTTCTAATTTTTCTTTAAACAAAATACATAGCGACAGCTGGGCCACTATTTAACCGTGGAGGGTTTAAGTGCCTCTGTGCGAAAGCATTCGAGTATTAAAGTTCGACATTATATCAAATTATAACATTAATTTAGGCAAAGGGTGCATATCCATTTTATAAATCCGAATCAGCGGAAAGACAATTTTTTGAGGGAGTTATATCTGACACCTTCATCAAAATAAAACAAGACGCTCAAAATTATAATTAAAGTTATATTAAAAAAACATTTATTTTACATTTGCCAACACTAGTTACAAATAGAAATTTCAAATGTCAGAAGTTTCTTCCCAGGAGCAGTATATAAGAGGTACTTGAAGTAAGCAATATTGATGAAACGTTTTGGTGATCTCTAATAAACACTTGTCCAAGAGGCCAAAGCCTTGGGCACCAATAATGTATACACTATTTTAAGAATGGAAGCCATTCATTTATTTAATGATCATTATTTTTACTGAAACTGCTCAGTGTTTTTAAACGTAGCAATAATATTGCTTATTTATTTATTTATTATAATTAAAAATTAGTATTATTTTCACAGTTCCTATTTCTCTTTTGAGATTAATATCGAGAAGAGTGTTTTTTTATTTAGCGCAAATGTTCGAAATTATCGCAAGGAAATGTCAGCAAGGCAGTTTATTAATGAGGGAAATTTACAGCCTAAATTCATCAAGATTTAGATTTAGATCTTCAAACAGAATGCATTTTTACGAACATCTTGAGACGTGAGAGATAGAATCTATTCCATTCTATAAGAGAATTTATCCTCATAGATATTAATAAATGTCACTGATATGATCTACAGCAGCACGTACCATTAATAAATACTCGACAGGTTTAACGTAAAATGCAAAAGTTCACAAAATACACAAGCTCTCTTCGAGGATCATCTAGTTTGAAAATGGCACTTTTTGATCATTTTAGATCGAAGAAATCGATTACTCTTTTCCAGTGATCTACACAATGATCGATAAGATGTGTTTGAAAATTCGCCCGATTTTAATCAGGATTTTACAGGATTGAGGTTTGACAAATCACATTTATTATGCTAATCTTTTAAACAGCTATAATTTTAAAGACGTACGTAATCTTGAAAAACAAAATAAGAAAAGGAAGAATTTTAAGTGTTTTGAAATTATGTGGAGGCTAATCATAACTGGGAAGTCTAATGTAAGTGAACGTGTTGATCTTCTTTAACTTAAGTACTGGAAATCACGCCAATTAATAATTGTTATGCAATTCAAGTAGCAATTTTGTATTTAATAATTTAATAACTGTAATTCAGCAATCAGTTATTCATTTAACAATTAACTGCTGAATGTCAAACTCAAGATACATTTTTATTTAGCTTGTATTAATATGTTTTAAGATGTTAGAATTCTTGAAACATAATGATTTCAGGTTAATTTTGTACTTTATAATTAACTCGTTATTTCATTAGAAGAACATTTTAATTAAATTATGTCACATTATTAACGAATCAAAGTTAGAATACTTAATAACAACACTGAGTTCATAAATTAATTTAGTAATGTTACTTATTTATAAATTTGTATATACAGCACGAAAGAATTCTTTACGTAAGTGACAAATGATACAAAATAATTTACTTATTTTTCAGAAAAAATAAGGATTTATGATTATTCGAGTATAAAACATTTCCTTCGGTTACTTCGGAAATGTCAGACAATTTTCGTATTTGAAAAGATTTCTTTTGTAACTATGCAGATATTTTATCATGTATACTTTACCAATTAACTTCTGTACAATGCAGTATTTTTAATGGTTTGATATCTACAGGACATTTTTACATAAAACAATTCCAAATTGTTCTTATCCAAAGAAACGTTCAAAAATATATTAAGGGGTTAAAAAGAAATTCTTCTATGACTGGTGAAATTGAATTCATTTGTAGTTGTCATTAACAGAACATATTAGATCATGTATTAAAATGTCGCTTCTTTGGTGATAGTAAGATATTTTTTTAAAACAAATTCTTTTATATGAACTCTGACATGTCAGAACTAACCTGTAGTTCAGTAAAACTCGTTACAAGCCTTTAGAATCTAACTTTATGTATTTACTGAATTAACAATTAATTTAATATGATTCATTCTAGCATATATGTTCCATTTAAAATAATTATATCTTTAAGCAGCAAAACAGATAAAAGCAAACGTTAAAAGCTAGCAAAATATCTTCGTTTCTATTATCATACAGAATAATTTAGTCAGAAGAAGAATTAACTTCTATAATATGCAGTGTCCTACTATTTTCAAACATTACCATATTCGAATATGAATTAACTACCGAGTGAATAGGATTCAACATTTTACTTTCTTTATCTTTTCAATAATATGAATCAACGTTTCACTTTCGATACCAGTATCTTTTCATTTTTCATATTCTACTTAAAATATGTCTTTCTTGAACAATACGTATTGTTTATTCTCCATGTTCTCCCACTGCATTAGCACTTGCACTATATTCTTATAAAGCTTATCCAATATTTACAGTTTCTATATATATAGCATTGTCACGATACAGAATCAATTTTCAGATGTTACACATTCACAGTGATCCTAGAACACTTTTAACAATACCCATACATTTCACAGATTACAAAAAAATACTTATAAGCAAATAATACAAAAAAAATGCAGCCGGTTGGCTAAATACTATTCACTACAGCATTCACATACTGGCAAGCTTACAACTGACCAGTACAGTGATTTAGAGGTCTTTGTTTACACGTTTATTTTTACAGTCTGTTTAATTCTGTATGCACATTTCGCTCTTCGCTAAAAGCCTTTTTCTGTTAGCAATCGCAGTAAGCAACTTTAGTGTACAGTGCAGTTCATTAAGCAACAATCTAATCAAACCACGAGAATAATTAGCTATGGCCTAATTTAATGATATGCGTATAAATATGTAAGCATAACAGTAAACAAGTATCTGCAATGTTATACTTTGGTACATAAATTAATTTTACTTAACAAAATTTAATAATTATCGAAATAAGCAACTTACCTTTGTGAGGTGGATGTCATCGCAGTGATTTAGGTCCGATGCCATACACTGAAAACGAGGGGATTGAGGATCATTTTGCTCGAAGCCGCCCCTTCTGTACAAAAAAGAGGACCGAAGATTGGCACACAAAAAAGATCATGAAGTTTGTTTGTTTTTTGTTTTTTCTTTCCGCTCTCGTCTCTTCCGGAGAGATTCAGTATTCAAAATGGTCTATCGGAATGAAGGAAAAAATAGTATTCGAATTCATGTACACTTGTACGAGGCAGGTTCCAAGGCGGAACCTCTGAGGAGCGAGAAGAAAAACTGTGTTGTCGTCGGTAGGGGCTCGCGGTCAGGCGGGAGGTCGTCCGTCGGCTGGCCGGCGTAGTGATGGACGGAGTCCGCGGCCCCGGCCACGGGTCAGTGGGCCGCCGCCATGGAATGCGGAGGCGGTGGTGGCGATTGCATGAGGTTGTTGGGGCTGTGCGCGTGCAGGGGAGATCCCCCCATCATGAGTCCGCCATCACCTCCAGGTGGCATTTGACCACCCCCACCACCCATATTCATGGGAGGTGTCATACGTTTTTCCTTCTGGCGACGATTGCAAAACCAGACCCTAACCACCTCTTTCTCTAGCTGAAGACTGTCCGCTAAACTGGCGATCTCTTGAGCCGCCGGCTTAGGTTGTTTGTGGAAATGATTCTCTAGAGCTCCTTTCACTGACACTTCGATACTCGTTCGCTTCTTCCTTTTCCGCCCCTGGGCGGCTATCTTGTCTATGGAGGTTGGAGAACCCGTAGTACTGTCTGCTTCTTCGAGCCATTTAGCCAGTAATGGTTTCAATTTGCACATGTTTTTGAAACTGAGCTGCAGGGCCTCAAACCTGCAGATAGTAGTTTGACTGAATACATTTCCATATAAAGTGCCCAAGGCCAGTCCGACATCTGCTTGCGTGAAACCGAGCTTGATGCGACGTTGTTTGAACTGTTTTGCGAACTGCTCTAGATCGTCCGAACTAGGTGCCTCTTCACCACCACCTAATGGCCCACAGTCATCAGGATGTCTATGCGGATGATCCATCGGATGTGGATGCTCTTCGTGAGGATGGTGGTGATGGTGGTGGTGGTGTGGATGCTCAGCATGTTGCATTTCTCTCATTGCCGGATGCAGCTGGGAACCATGACCTCCTAGCATGCCATTCATTCCATAGTGCTGTAGGTGATGGTGGGGAGATGCTCCATTACCACCATGACCTCCCATGCCGGACATGTGCGAAGAAGCAAGAGACGAATGGTGCCATGGATGAGATGCAGCCATGTGTTGGGGTGGACGATGGTGGACGCTGTGCAAATCTGGGGGCTTCACATCCTGAGCGGCATGAAGCCCAGGCGGGGGCATTGCTGCCGACCAAGCATCGTTATGGGGCGGTAAGCTGACCCAGTGGTGCTGCGGTGCAAGCGCATGATGCCCGTTGTGACTCTGGTGCTGGGGCGGCATATATTTCATCTCAGGAGGCTCTCGGGCGTAGGCGGCCTGCGAAGTAGCGACCTGCATTCCTGGGCTGTCGGGACCGCTGGCAAGTGCGTTCACCAAGCCGGTGGACGAGAGGTACGGGCTCGAACTAGCCATCGGTGTAAGAACATCTCAACTCGGCGAGGGACGCCGCGTGTTGTGAAGACGGAGTACAGTCGAACGATCATCGAGCGAGTAGCGGCGCGCCGGTCGCTCCGCCTGGTCGTGACGCGGCAACCAGCCATTGGGCGAGGAGGGGTGTTCGCTGTCACAGGTCGTAGAGCTCCAAGGTCGTCCGGGGCGGAGTCACGCTCGGAGATGGATGGCCCTTCGTAAACAAGGGACCGACTTCACCTGCTGTCACGTGCTGCTCTCTGTTCTGTCTGCTGCAAAAGAAAAACCCCTCGTCAGCGAATGTCGATACAGGGAAGCTACTACACAAACGCTTCCTCACTGAACCTAATGAAGAAACTACTACTTCTTTCTTATCAATTCAGACAAGGTTATCCTCACAGGAATTTTATTCGATTTAACTACTATACAGTTGTTTTGAACTAATAATATTATATAAATTACTCCGTAAGGAACGTTAAATTTTTATTCTGTTTAATGAATGAAAATTTAATGTTGCTTAAATGATAGCATTATTTCTCTCAAATGAAAAATTTTCTTAGATTGAAATACCTTTCAATTTAAATAAAGCCCATTTATTGATCCCCTTTCTGAACAAAACTTTTTTTTAATTCCTTATATAGTTTTACTGAGAAGTTTTACTGCGTATATTATCGTAAAACTGCATAAAAAAGTGTAAATGAAATAAATTTTTAAATACATGTTTTCATCTTCACCTTTTTCAATCGATGATTTTTCTTTTCCTCTTTAAGCATCTAACTGTATTACTGCACTCTAAACTGCCAATAATAATACAGAAAATGCGAAAAAATTCATTTTCGAATCTAATAGATTATAATGAACTACACATTCTCTTTTTAACATTAGATTAAACTGCATATATATTCTGGGGTTTAATTTAATGATAAAAACTGTAAAAGAGTTTAAAATTTTATAATTCGATCTTGCTAAGTTTCGGGATGCCGTTTTGAATCAATAATAAATTATTCTCTTCTTTCATATCGTGCAAAATTTCCAGTTATTCATCCATGTAAATATTACATATAAAATAGAGAAAGAAAATGCTTGCTTACGTAACGCTTGTTTCAAAAGATGTGTGCTCAGCAGTCTGAATATCTAAAAGTATGTGACTAATAACAGTGTCTCAAGTAACTATCCAGCAGGAAAAAAGAAATTTAATTTCCCCATTTTTTGAATTAAACAAATAAATTAGCTAATATATATTTATCTGTCGAATTATTTTTAAGAAATGTAAATGCCTGAAAATTAAAAATCGTTTAAAAAATATCTGACTTTTTTTTTTTTTTTTTTGGCCTTAAAATTTTACGAAAAACCTACAGATTTTTTTTAGGACAATGTAATCTGCAATTAATTCATTGCTTGTAAGAACAATACGTTAAGCATTTAAAACCATTATTTCTCATTTAACAGATTTAATTCTTAAAGTGCCAAAGATTCTGATCTAACTGAAGCAAACTGATCTCAGAAATGGATTAATCTCTTTAGAAGCGTGCATTTTTATTTTCTATAATGTATTTTTTCCTATCTATTATTTTCTATATTGTATTTATTTTCTATAATGCAGTATCAACAATGCCTTTACTTCTTCCTTTTCCTTCTTCTTATACGCAAAGAAATATTGCGGGAAAATTTAAGATAAAATATATATATGTAAGGAAAATTAAATAAAATTTAAATCAATCAATCAGCAATCAGAATTATTATTCAGCTGAAACTCTGTAAGGAAAAACATGTGAAAATACACTAAATAATTGAGTGAAATGTATAAAATACTAAAACTACACGAAATTTTAGATGGGAGAAAAAATTATAAAATGTATTAAATGAAAATATATACCGTTAAATGTCACTCCAAGAAGACAAATTATCTTCGAATAAAAATTTTACGTCTAAAAATTATCTCTCCGTTAAATTTAACGAATAAACGTGTATCATGTTTCAGCAAAATAATTTATTCGCTTGTTATTACATTTTACGTTAGCAGAAAATTTTGTATTTTTTGCTTATATTTTTTTTACTTTTTTCTTTTTTCTTATTTATTTATTTATTTATTGAGAAACTGTTAGAAAAATTATTAGACATCACGGATAAAAAACTACTTGACATTAATATGGAAAAAGCATTTTTGAAAATACGAGTAATTTATTTATATTTTACACATTTGTTTATTTATTTTATTAAGTTGTTTAATTATTCCTTTTGTTTAACTACTTATGAATTTGTATTTCATTTATTTATTTTTAGCTTTTTAAGTAAATGGGGATTTTATAAAGGAGCAAAGAATGTCTTGGAAGAAGTAAGACGACTGCTTCTTCCTTCTCACAGATAGTTGTGAAGCTAACGAACACTCTTTTCTTCTTCTTCCCCCTCCTCCATTTTACAACCATAAAAATGTGAATTTAAAGTTACTTAATAATTAGTTGTATCAACGTGTCTTGACAAATGTTTAAGACACCGTCTCTTAAATGTTTAAGAAAACCTTATATTTGTATTAAACTGACAAGATCCTTTAATATTAACAGAATATTTTCAGATGAGGTTTATTTTAAATAATAATAATAATAAAACTTTATAAAAATCCCAAATTTATTGATGCACTAATAATAAAGAGCAAAGAAGGAGGAATTTCGTCTGTAAATACACCACTAAATAAATGTAACTGATAGAACTTTATTGTAGTTTTTACTGATGTTAATTCATTGCTATGTATACTTTCCATATCTAAAAATATAAATTCATAATTTCATTCAACGCTTGTTATTGGATATTAATATTGATGAAATCCCATTTTCAGTTGTTGTTAACTATCAGCCACAGTTTCAGTCTGTTCTATCAATGTCTTCAGTTCTGCCTAATTTCTTAAAATTTTGCTTATATACGTATGTGTTTTTCTAGAAAACAGATAGTTATTAATAGATAAATTAATTGATTAAAGCAAAGCATGGGATGATTATTTTCCCAAGAAAGAGATGTCTTCGTGGAGGATTTCTTACGTAAAACCGTCTGATATTCACATTGGACACGGAGAAAAACCATGTCAATCTAGTACATTTGGAGGGATTCAAACCTGGTCGAACTACCAGTGTTCAATGAGTCATATTCGCTCTTTCACTGATGAGGTTAAAAAAGAAAACAAAAGTGCTTGAGAACAGTAATATATTTCTTGAAGTTTTTATTCCTCTCCACCAATAAATAAGTGGATAAGACTGCTGAAAAACTGTTAGTTCGACCTGGTTTGGTTTCAATCCCAGGCGAATTTTGCCGTATCCAGATAACCTTACCTAACCTAATCTGAACATTTATTCCTTTTTTATATTTAAGCAGAGTGCAAGCCCACCACATGTGCGAGCTGCGCTCCCGAAGCAAAATTTAAGTTCTATTCCATACAAATTTTTTCCCTACCTCTGTTTAGAAGAGACGGATGATGTTAAAACTCTATTCTGTAAGCTCTTCGACGTGGTACTCCGAAAAGCAATGAATTGCGAAAATTAGCGTTTCCAGTTTTTAATTAATATCTCGAATGCTTAAAGTTGTACGAACATGGGAATGGTTGAATGGCTTTCCACGAATTTTTGGAATCCGGAGGTGCTTCTCTAGAAACTCAACTCCCTGCCGTTCCGGAGGAGATGGTGTTACAAACCAACAAACAGACAGATGCCCCCATATTTTAGTAGTATTAATTAATGTTTATAATGCTTTCCAAAGCGTTTATAACGATTTCAGTTTTTTAACTCATTAGCAAAATTGAACTGAGTAGTTGAAAAAAGGTAGTAAATGTTTCAGAAAGTTAATTTTAAATTTTTATTAAAACAAAGTAAGGTTTCCGACGCCGGTCCAGAAGCCCACCAGCGGCTGAGCGGTAAAATCGCTTAACACTAGTAGTTCGAATCTAAAAGAGCGGGCTGGTTGCATGGGCGTTTTAGTAGTTTTTCCCATGTGTAAATGTATATGAGCCAGTTTCGTTTAGAAAGTCTTCCATGAAGGCATTCCTCCCCTTAGGCAGGTAACTCTAGTGTGCTTTCCCATAATAAAACTAAATCAAACCTATTCCGACCAATGTCAGTGAACACTGTTAGTTCGTCACGGGTCCATTTCCAGGAGAATTGACTAACTGCATGGGTTTTTCCTGCTCTTCCCCTTAACTAACGTGAATACGAATCAGTTTCCCTATAGAAAGTCCATCGATAAAGACATTCTTTCTCTTTCCAAATATACCACCCGAGCTTTGCCTTAATTATCAGCTAACCAACAAAAGAGTAATGTTTTTTAAATTAATTAAATATTTCATCAAATGGAGAAACCTTACCAGCATTGATAATTTGCACACGAATCCCCTAACAGATGTGTCCAGCTACAATCGGAGGAAAAATACCACGACGTTCTCTATTCGTATGTGTTTGTCTTGTAACTGCAGTAATAGCTAACTACAAAATTTGTCCCGTATGTAACAATGCATGATATTTTCCCTTAGAAAGTCATCAACGAAAGCATACCCCATTTTAAATGCAGACCTTTTAGCTGTAATTTATAAACATAATCCTCTTTCTTCTACTGGACAGACTTAATGTGTTCATTTTTCGCAGTTTTCACCCACCATCCGATGCAACTTGCTTTTCAAAGAGCAAACACTTTTGTATAAATTAACTTTTCCCAAATTTTTTGCGCTGGAGGAACCTTAGAAAAACATATTTTTAAAAATGCACTTGAAATATGTTTTAGCTCATTCGGAGATTTGCATCCAAACACACATCATTTTATTCATTAGCAGGCTACTGCAGGTAAAATAACCCAACAGTCAGAGATAATTATATTTTGAATAATTAACTTTTCCTTTTTGGAAGTTCTTTTTTTAAAATTACTTTTAAACATATTGGCTTTCTTTTTTCTATACATTTTTTTTCACTATGCAAATGATCATCTTATCATTCATAAGTTCGTATTGAGTGAATTTGAGCAGATGATAGCTTAAACGTCGATCAGCATTGGGACTTGAAAACAGAATGAATACCAGAGTTCATTACTGAATACCAGATAATACCAGATACTGTTTTACAATACGGATATTTAGGATTTTAAGACCGTGTTTGTTAATTTGTAATATGATTATTAAAATTTTTAAATAACGTATAATTTAGTAGACTGCAATAAAATTTTATTTAAAAAAAATCAAAATCTGTATAAAGAAAAGTTGGCTTAACCCTGGAAACTTACTGGAAATTCTGTGGTCTGTAGAGGCCAGATAAATATTACTGCCTTGAATGCTCTAGAATAATTAATTAACCTAACAGAAGGTTAGATTTATACACAGTCCAGTCACATTAATGTGACCATCTGTCAAAAGCCAGAATAACCACCTTTCGCAGAGCGGACTGCTGCGAGACGTGCAGGAAGAGAGTCACATAGGTCCCTGAAGGTGTTCTCTGGGATGTTGAGCCATGCCGACTCTAATGCCGTGGCCAGCTGCGCTAGATTACGCGGTTGAGGATCCATGGCGCGAACAACTCGATCGAGATGGTCCGACAGATGCTCGATTGGGTTTAAGTCAGGTGAGTTTGCTGGCCAGGGGAGGACGGTAAACTCATCCTGGTGCTCTTCGAACCACGCACGTACACTGGCAGCTGTATGGCACCTCGCATTGTCCTGCTGGAAGATGCCATCATCCTGAGGAAAAACAATGCGCATGTAGGGGTGAACATGGTCCGCAAGGACAGATGCGTACTTGTATTGATCCATTGTGCCTTCCACAATGATCAGTGAACCTAGAGAATGCCAGGAAAACATTCCCCAGACCATAATGCTCCCGCCTCCAGCTTGGACCGTTCCGGCAATGGTTGCAGGGTGGTTCCTTTCAGAGGTTTCACGCCTTATACGCCAACGTCCATCTGTCCGATGGAGCATAAAACGCGATTCATCCGAAAACGCAACCTGTCGCCACTCAGTGGACGTCCAGCTGCTGTACTGGCGTGCAAATTCTAGCCTTCGCCGTCGATGAACAGCAGTCAGCATAGGTGCACGAACCAGGCGTCTGCTTCGGAGGCCCAGACGCAGCAATGTTCGCTGAATAGTACTTTGGGAGACACTTTTGGTAGCCCCTTGGTTCATTTTGGTGGTCAGTTGCTCAACGGTAGCCCGTCTATCTGCCCGAACGCATCTCCGGAACCGTCGTTCGCCTCTGTCATCTATGGCCCGTGGTGCACCACATTTGCCACGTCGCTGATTTTGGACAGTCCCATTTTGCCATGCATGGTACACTTTTACCACGGCGGCACGCGAACAGTTCACAAACTCAGCCGTTTCGGAAATGCTTCCACCCTTGGCCCGAAAGCCAATGATCATGCCCTTTTGGAAGTCGGATAAATCGCTTCGTTTCTGCATTACGCCAACGATTGAAATGTTTTCCGAAGCCCTCACACACCCTTTATATACGCTCAACTGCACTGTGCTGCCACCTGCCTTCTGTGATTGGTTATTTAACTCTGACATGGAAAGTACGTGGTGGTCACATTAATGTGACTGGACTGTGTATATACTGTACTTCAAACGGAAATTTTATTTATGACGCATAACAACGGAAATCTGAACTTTAAAATTGAGAAAATTCAGCTCCAGACTGAAGTTTTCGAAGAATGTTAAGAAGGATCCCTCATTTTGAAGAAGCAAAAGTATTCTGTCATAGTGCAGAGTCATTAGGGTTCTTTGATACAAGAGACGGGGAAAATGTGCAGTGCCCTTCCCGGGACTCGAACACTGTGTCAGGACTGAGTGTTCGGTGCATATTCTTGGCAAACATCTTCGTGAAACTCCTTTAAGTCCTGATCTAGAACAGGGAGCTGAATGCAGCTATGTTCTGTGGTAGATATTGTGATTCAGTGGTAGAATAACTGCCTTTGAAAGGGATTTAAAATCCTCTTTTATTAAATCACTATTATTTACAAACCACTTCCCAACTCGGGAGGGATACAGAAAATAATGACCGCCACTTGGGTCTAAAATGAACAATCAAATAATATTTAAAACTAAAGCTAAATAGAAATTAAATAGTTGTTGCTCACAGAGCTTATAACGCGAGGTGGGCCTCTAACTAAATGGTGCGTAGCAAGATTTACTAATACTGACGCACTTGGATTTATTTCAATAAGCAATCACGTAAAGCGCTATGGCTTAGAATTGAACTGCTAGCTAGTCAGGCGAGCGTCGAATAGAGTGACCGTGATCTGAGACTAAAAGCTCTCTCACACTGAGAGCTTTCTACCTCTGTTTTAAATAGAACTTGGCTCCACTTCCAATCAGCATAAAGCTGAAAACGCGCGCTTCTTCTAACGGGAAGTTGAAAATGAGAAGAGATAGAAAGATTTAAATTAAAATAAAACTTTGTTAGTTTAACTAAAACCTTACAACTGGACCTCTCGAATACGCTTCCAATTACATGACGAAAGCGTGCAGAAAGTAAGGGGAAAATACCTTATATACTTCCCCTATTAAAGGGCGACTGGGAACTAGGGGACCCACTTGTCAGATCCTGGCGATGACGAAGTGTCGTCCAGCAGCTTTCCCTTCGGGGGCAACTTGTAGACTCATTTGGTTTTTTTGAAGCAGAAGACATAAAAAATGTGCAGTTCCCTCGTCTTGGAGTCGATTTTACTACCTCTAGAATACGCGTCGAGTATGCTTCCAGTTACACCACAAAGCCATGCGGAAGGGAGGGATAGTTTTTTATATAAAATCAACTGCCGCCCAGAAGGTATAGTGGTTAGAGGAGCCTGATTGCAATAGCGAAGGGCACGGGTTCGAATCCCGGAGAAGACATAGCGTAAAATTGTCTCTCCCTTCATAGGAGGTAGCGGTGGCCGCCGCTACTATTAGGTGCCTCCACAATAAAATGGCCACCATTTCTGGCCTTAGTAGTGACCAATGCCGTTATAAGCAAATGACCGTCATTGGAAAAAATATATATATAATATATATGTACATAATCAACTTCAAATCCGTTCGTAATTTTTGTGATGTGAGTGCCTCGATGCTACTGTTATGTAAAAAGGTATTAGAAGTTTAAGTCAGCACCCGATTTGTCCGTTACTGATGTAGTCGGCTTCAGCATGGGATGATCAATCAAATTAAATTGTAAGCTCAGTTTTCAGCCTTTGTTTTTTGAAGTGATTATCAGTTTTTGAATCTTAGCATTGACATGTTGCAATATGTATCAATCAACACAATCCACAAGAGTGACTTCATGAATAATGTACCATATATTGTACATTATTTAAATAATAATTTATAATTCTTTCTAAAAAAGATAATAGGTACGATAAATACACCATCGATCATTTTTTGTATAAACCTTCAAGAGCGCTGTCAGTTTTTACCAATGAATTACACTGTAGATAGCGTTAAGGTGATGGTGAAAATTGTTCAAAATATACTTAAATGTGTTAGAGAGAGAGAAAAGTAACCTAGTTCTAACGAGCTAATTATTTTCTGCAATTTATATTTCATTAGGAAGTGAGAGCCTGTTTGTCCAGTCTCTAATTTAGCCCAACTGTCAAAGTGAGTAAAAAAAAGTGGGTACAGTCGAATGCTATTAATAAAGCTGTAAGGAATTTATTTATTTTACCTAACCAGTTATTTTATATTCAATACCTTTACTGTCTTTTTCGCTTTCCGTTCTCCTGCGAGAATGTGTATTTTTAGTTCACGCATATTCAAATGAGGTGGTAGGAGATAGTATTTAAGGGAAGCTTTCAGGTTGCTTAATCAGAGCCTGTTGTGCCTGCTGAAGGCCACATTACTAGTTGAAGTTCTACGGTGGCAGTCTGTCTTCGGCATAGCTTTATTTTTTCCAATAGTGCTCGGCACGCCGGTACAGGTTTGAGCTAACTTACGCGTTAATCATTTCTGCGTAGCCTTTGGAAGACCCGTAACTAGAATCCAAAAGAAGGCACACTTGATTTTCTGCGTTTTAATATTCTCTACGGTACTTTTCTATATCAGTTAATTATTAATATTTTTCCTCTGTTGGCAGTCATCCTATAATGGCCGAGTGGATAAAGCTACTGAACACTGGTAATTCGTCACCCTTTTTTCGGCTACTGACGAATGTACTGGCTGTTTGCATACGATTTTCAATGTTTTTCTATGTGTAAGGTAAATACAAACCAGTTTCCTTAATCCTTCATGAAGTAATGCTTATTGGGGTAAATACTTTTTCCCTGTCAGCGTTATGGGCGTAAAATTCCGTACAGAAGCCTGTACGGAAACTTTTGATGTATGTCTGCCAACTTTTGATGTATCCGATTTTGGGCTGAATGAGTTTTGGGAGAAAAGGAATGGGGGTACTAAATGACAGAGTTATTTGTAAAGTATCATCAAGAAAATACCACATACTCATGACATTTTCAGGAAATTTGAAATTTCAGGGCTAAATTCGTAACGCTCGGAGGATCAAGTGTTTTTGCCACAATTAGTTAACTTGTAAGGTTTATCCTAATTTTATAACAGTTATTTTAAGTTTATGCACCTTTCCTATTTCTTCTAGCTTCAGCTTACAATTCCTTACAAGAACGCATTTTCAGAAAAGCGTTTAAAGTATTTAAGTCGATTTTTCACTGACTTCGTTAGAGAATCAGAGTTTCTAACTAGCGCGCGTTTGCCTTTCGGCTACGTCTCTTTCTATTAGCGTAGCTATTACTACGCTCTGCCGTACCTCAGGCCTTGATAGTTTCGCCCACTTAATTGAGATTTAGGAGCCAACTACTTAGAACCTTGATAGCTTCGGCTATATCTTTTTAGTTAGTTAAGTTTATATTCTTATTAATTCGAGTTCAAGAACATGTGGAAGCTTTGCTGTACGCTCTGAGATAGAAGCCGACTGTGTTGGCCCTTATTTTGAGAAATAAAAATTAATTAACCCTCTTTGAGTCTCTCCGTCTCTATTCACACATTCAAGCGATGATAGTCACTTAAAAGCTGCCGATAGACTAAACTTTCTATACGTATTCTTTCAATGAAAATTCATTTGGAAAAAATATCATCAGCGAGTGTCTGAATTGAGTTCTGATTTAAATACATGAAAGATTATTGCATGAATTAAAGGTTTAAAATCAAATATTCTCTCGAAATAGTTGATATTTTTTTTAAAGAGAAGGAAAGAAATTTACATAGCTACCAAATGTACCTGTAGTATTAAAATTTGAAGGAAGAGGGATGTGTTATAGCTTTAAACCGAAGTTCGGTCCAAGTTTTGAATCCCGAAGAACGGGCTGGCAGTATGGGCGTTTTCGGGGTTTTCCTCATGTTTAACATGGCCCTTAGAAAGGCCTTCCTAAAGGCATCCGTCCCTTGGGCAGAGAAGCCTTTCAGTGTTTACCATAATCAAATAAACCAAACCAAAAACTTACATTTCCCTTCAGCGGAAACTCCGTTTCCCCCCGATATTCCAAGAGATTGAAATTGAATTGAAATTACATAAAAGGTAAAAATAACTAAAGCCTAATATAATTATTAGAAATCCACTATTATCTACATTCATGTGAGAAATGAAGAGAATTTGAAAACTATGTCTATTTTTAAGAAAAGTATTATAAAAAGGGTATCAATTATGGCATCGAAGAATTATCCAAATATTCAGAGTCGAATACGTTAGCGTACACATGGCGTGTTTGCAGAGCTATGATTGTGGAAGGGATATAAGCGCAGGAGGGGCTTTCAGCGATTTATGTACTCCTTCACGACAATTGCCGTGTTTCTCGCAAGAGTTGGGTAAATTTTATAAGGTATCAGGTACAATAAGTAGCCACGAACGTATGGATGATAAAAGAGATGGAGAATTGTCGGTAGACTGGGAGGCAGGCTAATTACAAGTGCAGATGGCTACATAGTTCAAAGGAACGTCAAGTGTCGTCTGCAACTTGTGGAAGCAGTTTCGGACTGTTTAACCACATAAAGAAGACCTGGAGAAGATCGACCAGGATCTACAACGTCGAATGAGGATGGTTATTGGCACTTTCAGCGCGGCGACACAGGACTGCTATAGTTTCACAACTCCATGTTGCCACTGGAATCCGAGGTTACCCGAGGTTTTCATGAGATAGGGCTGTGTGCCAGAAGACTTGCTGTTTGCGTCTAGCTCTCTGTGCTAAATGCACACAAGCGAGTGGATTTAGTATGGTACAGACAACATACGCCTTGGACCTGACCAGTGGAACACTGCGTTTTACAGACGAGTGAAGATTCAGCCTGGATACTGATTCTCGGCGTATTTATATCTGGAGATAGTATAGAATAGGATATTATCCTTCTCTCATTGGGAAAGGGGAACATTACGGCGGTGGAAGTGTAATGGTTTGGGTAGGTATTACGTTGGACGGCTGCACATTCCTGCATGTGTTTGACAGAGGCTTCTTGACTGTTATGAAGCATACAAAGGAGATCTTAGAGTTCTATGTTCAACTTTTCAGGGGCATAGTTTGTCCTGGGTTCCTATTAATGAACGACGACGCTTGTTCACATAAGGCTCAGCTTGGTGGATAGTTATTTTTCTTTTTGCCATAGGTATACGTTTTTCATGGGATAATGTGAAGTTGTAGAGACATTAGGCATTTCGAAGCAGGAGACATGAAAAATGTGCAACGCCTTCGCCGGGAATCGAACCACAGACCTCTCGGTTACGCGTCGAGCATGCAGACCACTACACCACGAAGGCATGCAAAGAAGGGAGAAATACCTTATATACTCCCCCTTTTAAAGGGCGACTGGGGTTTTGGGGACCCAATCGCCAAATCGTGGTGGTGGAGAATCATCATCCACCACCTTTTTTTTAGTTCGGGCGCCAGTGTAGAGACATTAAGGTTATTACGAAGCAAGAGAGGTGAAAAATAAGCAACGCCTTCGCCGAGAATCGAACCACGGACCTCTCGGTTACGCGTCGAGCATGCAGACCACTACACCACGAAGGCATGCGAAGAAGGCGGGAGAAGTACCTTATAAAGTGCTTACAGGCGTATCAATGGATATATTAATCTGGGTATATCATTGTAAAATTCTGTTTTGACGAATGATCAAAATACTCATTTCTATCAAAAGCATAAAACTAAAATTGTATCAGATTTTCTGATTATTATTATTATTATTATTATTTATTGCAAAAGTTGGAAAAAAGTGATGAGGTCCAAAATTTAGGAAAATTCCGGAGTGAAACTGAAGACTTAATACCAATTTTTTTTCCTGCTAAAGGAAACAAGCAGCGTTTAATCTACTTATCTCAAATTAAAAATTCATTTTTTTTTATTTTCTGATATAACTCCAAAATGTAAATTATTTTACCTAAATTTTTTCTAGCATTTCTGTTATATTGAAGGGATAAAAATCGGATCTTTATTCTATCCGGATTAAGGAAGGCAGATAACGTTTGCTGCTACCTGAAAGGTATTCAATCTTTTTTAGTTGAAATAACGCCACACTACCAGTTACCTAATTTCAAGATGGTCGGCATCTATTCCAGTTCTTATATTGACAAAGCCCGTAATCTATCATGTTATACTGGGCAATTTTAGAGATGCGTTGGGTGACTAATCAATTAAATGTTTAAGGTTAAGTCATACAAAGCAAGTATTACTTTATATATCGAGCCATTCTGATCTGAAAAAGCAAGTTGCCTCAAGTTTCCTGTACCTTCTGCAAAACCTTCTTCCACTCGCAAAATTTATTACTTTTCTTTTAAAAAGGGCGGTTAACTCATTACACGGAAATAAAAAAATACCAAATAAATAAATAGAACCTTCTACGCGCTACACCGCCGCTAAAACAAAGCATCAATTCAGATCCTTTTCATTAAACTTTTTTTATTAACTTTTGTGAAGGAATTTTTTTTTCCTCTACTCTCAGTACGCATCCTCCGGTCCCGAAAGTATTAAAGTCGCAGCTGTTACACGACACGGCACCGAATGTAATAATAAACACGCTTAAAAATGAGATGGGGGGTGAGGTAAGACGAAAGAGAAAGAGAGAGGAACGCTGCTAAATATGCTCTCATAAAAACTTTCGGAGGTACCCGGAAAAATTTTACGACTCTGATCCTTTTGTGGGAACACAGCCCTCCCCCTAAGGCCGGAAGCTCTCGAGGCTTCATAATGATGAGATCTGGACGGATCAAATTCGGCGCTCAACTTTCTTGGACATCAAACGAGTGGCCTCTTTTAGGAGTCTCTTCTTTCTTTCTTTTTAACTCCTTTTTTGTGTTTTCTTTTCTTCGCAAAAATATAAATTCCGTCTTTATTAGATTCTAGATCGCCACTTTCCTAATATCACAGCGTAATTAGTTCGCATTAAACCTACATGTATACATATGTACGAACTGCGCAAATTTTAAGACAAAGCATGTGGAATAATGCAATAAAGTAAGAATGATTACACAAAGGTTTGCGTATTAGAAAGGAGATAAAAGTTACCTTATAAATTATGTACATACGTGCACCCTTAGGATACAAGTTTCTTATGTTTTCTTAAAGTAGAACGTTTCCATCAGGCCCGGCTACAAGCATGGACGATATAGGCGCCGATGACACTGATTTTCAGTGGGTTTGTTCTTGCATGCTAAAACTAAAAACACATTTCGCTTTGAATTATTAATATGATTAATCTATACGTAATTTCAGCTATATTGATCGCCTAGGGCATCGAAAATACGAAGCCCGATTCTCATTAGATCTTCAGCAGGCTAGAAGTGCGTAAAACGAAGGTACAATTACTATGAATTTATAGAAAATGTCCAGAGGTAATATCAGTTTGGAAATTTAAAAAAGATGACCATTCTTTCTTTAATTTTGATTGAGCTTGAAATGAGTTACTATTCCATTTAAGCATCCAACAACACTGATCGTACTGGAAGACAATTTTTTACATATTTTCGTCATGCATCTTTGCTTCCAGTCTACTGGAGAAAAGCAGTTATCCTTTGTTGGATCATTTTGTTGTCTGCAGAATTCTTTCCACTAAAAACTCTTTCATAAAAAGATGATAATCGCTGAGGGCAAAACTGGAGCTACAGTGTTAGGTATTTCTAAGCTTCTTTCAAAAAATTCTGAAGCAAATGCTATGTGAATAGGGTGGCATGACGTCGACCTCTGCAGTGCAGCAAGATTAGTTTCTTGGTAGAAAGAGCTTCACTGACTGCAGAAATTTCTAGCAAATGTAACTGCATTCCTCAATGAGATGGTTGCAAAAGTGAATGACAAGAATACACAAAAACTTGCTTACCGATATGATAAACATTTCCGTGGTGCCTCATTGTAGAGTCATTGGGTAGTTTTGAAGCAGGAGACATGAAAAATGAGCAATGCCCTCGCCGGGCCTCGAACCTGGACCTCTCGAATACGCGCTGAATGTGCTACCGTTGCACTACAAAGGCAGGAAGAAAGGAGGGAGAAAAGACCTTATCTGATAGCGTAAGACTTGTTTTTAAGAAGGATAACGTTTAGTTCAATTAATATTTTGTTTTTATTGCCGAATAGATACTGCTTTCTGCAGAAGCCTCGCGCACTTGAGAAATTTTTGTGCGTTTCCAGCCCAAAATATAAAGACTACTAAGTAAGATATAAATTCTAGTAAATAATACATCCATTAAAGCAGACATTGTATGACAATAGGTAGATAAATCATAAATAATGGGTGTAATGCAATGATATTTCAATTACTGAGGAATATACCCAGCATATTCTGGAATGTCACAGATGACTTAGCAATCGAAAACTGCGGGGAGAGAAGCACTGGAGACGAAAACAAGAACTGGAAGAATACAAGAGAAAGAAGAAGATGGTGTATGAAATAAATAAATTTTATTTATATATATTTGGGCATACAAGTCTTTAGCATCTACATCATTTGTTTGTACCTCCTTCAGTGCTGATGTCTGTTATCTGCTGTGGCTATGACAAAGATCTACAGCACATTAAAAGCTTATATACCGCAGTCCACCTCATAGCTTATACTCCATAGATTAGATTTTCTTCGCAGAAGTGTATTATAGATTCAGAGGAACTTCAAGCATTTTTCGAGCCTTGGCCTAACACTGTGTCTTTTCAAATGTCATGCTTTTCTTCCATTGTTGCACAAAATCAAAGGTAATGTTACTCTCGAGCTCGCCTTTCCACCAAAAGCTCAAATCACTTGGATATTTATTCTTCACTTAGTGTAACTATTTCTTAAAAATGAAATGATATTATGAGGATTTTTATAAATCTGAGGATATCTGTAATTATGCATTGCAAAATATGATGGGATTATGCTATATGTAAATGTCTAAGATTTCTGAAGAATGTTATGCCAAGACGGGTTAGCAGAAAGATTTTATAAAGGAAAATGACTCGAGAAGCGAGAAGGACAGAAAAGCACATTAACACATTACCGACCGGCCGTCGATTAATCGACGTTTGCTCCCTAGCGCTTACCGACCGGTCGTCGATTAATCGACTTTTGATCTTTAGAAAAAAGCACCGATTATCTGAATAAAGAATGCGAAATGCTTGCTGCTTGCTACTTGTCAATCTAACCTAACCAAATCTAACAGAAAGATCAAAAGTCGATTAATCGACGACCGGTCGGTAAGCGCTAGGGAGCAAACGTCGATTAATCGACGGCCGGTCGGTAATGTGTTAACATAAAGTAACTGGTTAGTAAAAATAAATTTATGGTCTACCTAATTTAATAATTTTATTTTTAGTAAGTCAAATAAAAACTAAATAAATAAATAATTTACAAAATTAAATATATAAAAATAAAAGTGAATATCTAAAAAATAAGTAACAGGTTTAAAAATTAAATAATTAAAAAAAAATAATAAGATGCTTAATTGATGTTATGCATAACATTTAATTTTTAATGCATCCAAATAATATTTTTTATGACTATCTCAAGCATCTTTGTAATTAACAAAACATATTTAGACACCAGTGGATTAGTTGATAGTGGTGAATATTGATAAGTTTCTAACTGTAATCGATTTGGAGCTTTAACACTATGTTTTGTACCAAATCCGCCTGCTTATTAGGGGGTAAAAACACAAATTCTCACTTAAAGTAAGTGCAAAAGTAACATGTGAAAAAATTGCTGTTCAAGAAATAGTGTAAAAAGCTAATTAGAATTCTAAATAATAGAAATTAAGAAATTAATTAAAGTAATTAGAGTTAATTTAGAGCCTAAATCTAATACAGTATTCTGATAATAAGATAATATATTTTCTGGTTATTTCGCACTAAGAGTATGGAAAAGATGTTTGAAACCAACATATCTTATACCGATCTGAACTCAAATCGCACAATTAATTGAAAGTTGAACAAACTTTCCATTAAAGTGGTTCAACTGTCTTAATTTCGATTTAAAAAAATTCTGATTATGACTGAGCGTAGTAGATAACTGAAAATTAAAAATCTGCTAGCACAGGATTTTAACTTTAAAAAACTATGAGATGTAAAAAAGTGAATGCCTAATAGCATTCTTTGACTAATAAAAGATGAGTCGTCACTTTTTTAAATTGTAGTTTCGTAAATGAATTTCCAATTTTACTTCAATTGACAATAAACGCATCAATCCAGCAGACGAAAGTTAAGATCAGAACGAAACTGAAATAATAATTAAACTCAGAACTCATAGCCTTTTTTTTTCCCTCCCCCATTGTGAGCAAACAAAACTCTAATTTAAAATTCCGATAGCGATTAAGATTACTTTCCCTATAAGGGAGTGAATCGAATACATGCTTGGAATAATCATTTGAAGTGTTAGTTTTATTGTGAGTGGACTTGCCGAAAAAGACTATATTTACATCACAACTAAATCTCAAATGGGAAAGGTTGTGGTGTTGCATATGGATGTATATCTAGCAGACTGGCTATCGTCTTATCATTCTGTTTATCTGTGTACTTCTACAAAATCATCAGCTTTTCTTCTTCTTCGTCGTCATTTATATTGAAGAATACAAAAAATGGGGAACCGTTTCCGAATTAATTATCATTTCAAATTCTTAAGCAGTTTGTTTTTTACTAATAATAACTTTCCGCGTAATTCTGAGTTAAATTTTTTTTAGCTTTTGCTTTACAATACTAGCTAGTTTTGATTTGAACAGTTTTTAGAAGTTTCTCTTTTTCTTTGGTTCGAAATTGAATTAATATTTATTTAGCAAATTGCTAATTAATATTTATTTAGTAAATTGCTTTTAATATTTGTTTAGCACATTATTGCTCTTGTTTTAACCAATGGTAATTCTTTTATAATCTTTTTATTATCTTTATGTACATACATACCTATTTTTATAGCTTTTGATTTACCCAATAGTTTTTCTAGTTTCTTACTCGAGAATTCTTTTTACTTTTTTAAAATGCTTATAATTTTTATTTTGGAGTCATGTTGAAGCAGGCCACTTCGTGAAGAAAATATGTGACTTATAAAACATATATAGACACATATGTATAAACAGAATTTAAGAAATTTTAAATTAAGGTGATATATATTATTAAAGTCATATGAAATATTAAAAAAAAAGTTAAAAATCTCTTGGTCTTTTTCGAGGAGCAGCCTAAGAATTTTCAACAAATCCACGTTTCTGAATAATACCCGGGTGAGTGATAATACTGGAAGCATTTAAGCATGCGTTAATGATTAATTAAATTAAAAACGTTTTAAAAACATTATTTTATTAAACTTTCAAAGCACTTTAAATATTTTAATTTTAAGTAAATTATCTTAACTGACGGTTTTCTATTAATTTTTTTTAAATGCTTCCAGTATTATCACTCACTCGGATATTATTCAGAAACGTGGATTTGTTGAAAATTCTTAGGCTGCTCCTCGAAAAAGACCAAGAAATTTGTAACATTTTTTTAAAAATTTCATATGACTTTAATAATATATATCACCTTAATTTAAAATTTCTTAAATTCTGTTTCTACATATGTGTCTATATATGTTTTATAAGTCACATATTTTCTTCATGAAGTAGGTATTCATTGAGCAAATTTCTAGAAATGATTCCTCGTGCATCAAAATTTTTGTCAACAGTGACACGCAACGAAAGGCAATTTTATTCATCTTTGGAAACCGACGTTTTTCTCCTATTCCAGAAATCCACCAAAATTTTGGGGAATCTAAAATTTCATTCCTTTAGTTTGGAATTTGGAACTGGATAACTAAGTAGTGAAATTTTGCAAAAATATGGAAAATAGCATAAAACATATTTTTATGTAAGAATGAAATGGCAGTTATAATAGTTACTAAAAATAATAAAGGAAAATCCTCAATTCGCGAAATCTTAAAAAAATCACCTAAAATTGCGAAAAATAATCAGGGACATAAAGTTTCTGTAGCTTTTCAGACGGTATGATGGTTAGGGAAGCCTACTGCAGTACCGAAGGACTCGGGTTCGAATTCCGAAGACATGGGTGTAACTGTTTGCCCTTTCACAGGATTCAACGGTGGCCGCCTATTAGGTGCCTCCGCAACAAAATGGTCATCACTTCTGCCCTTAGAAGTGGCCATTGCTGAATAGGCAAGTGCCCGCCATTGGATAAAGTTGCTGCCTTAATCGTGACTGATTATCGCTACGGTATTATTTTTCTCTTGCGTAGAAAAATTTGATAATTTTGGACTTTGGGCTTGATATTTTGGCTGCATAGAAGAACAAAAAGATTACTGTGATGAGAACCATTGCAATAAGTAATTAAACGGACACATATGTATTTCTCTGCGGCTTCTTTGTAAATGAGTAAACAATGACAAGCATAAAAATCGCATGCGCATGATGAATTCACCAATATGCCATAAGAGGCGGAAGTTTACTTGAATGGGATATACGTTAAATGGCAATACAGCTACTTTCGGCACGTGCGGTGGAGTTTTTTTTTTCCAAAACAAATTGATAAAAAGACGTGAAATAATAGTATGCTGATAAGGATTATTCTCTGAAATTCAGGACAATAAAAAGAGAAATTTTTGTAAACTCCTACGTGTTTGGAATCAAGTAGCTATTTTAAGGATTCAGTGTAATATTTCAATTCATTAACAATAACTGAAAAAGTTATCAAATACTCATATTTAGAGACTGCATATAAAATACTTGTTCTTTTCCTTATTTAATAAATGTATTTGTGCTACTTCATAAAAAATTTACCGAAGCAAAACTGAAATAGCATTACTTTCTGAGAAAAGTGTCTGATAATTAAATTCTTACAAATTTAAATTTTGAATGTCAGACGTATTTACATAATTTAAATACACGTACACAATTAGAAAATAAGGGAAATGTAACGCAACGGCTTTCGAGCGCTCGGTCATAGCAAGACAGAGTTCAGAAAATGGTAGATCGTAAAAAGTAAGAAAAATTTGAAAAAAGAAAAAGATTTTTAGAAAAACAATCACTGACAATAAAGTATAAGGATCAATAATGTTTTAAAGATGTTGCAGAAGCCAGGGATAAGTGTCAGGAATGGCACAAAAGTTCTGTGGATATGTCGGACTTGAGATTTTTGCACGATTGGTAATTCTTTCCTTTATGATGTGAATAATAAAATGGGAATGCATTTAATAATAATATTTTCTAATATAATGGCAACACACATACCTTCAGTGTAATGTTAGTTTTAAAAGAAGACTAAAATACTTAAGAAGCTAACAAAGCTTAGATTTATGACATTTTGGTTATAAAATGGCAGCCGAACGCAAGACCCTAAATAATTATCCGGTTCAGAATACACAGTGTTTAACATTCCAAGACATGAACTCATATTCTTTTCCAGTCTTATAGTTAGTATTTCCACCAGGAAATCTTCAGCTGAAGATAATTTTGGAGATTGCATGAAGTTTCGGTTTCATTTTCACCCGATGGTAAACAGATAAGTGTTTAAAGTGTTGCAAAATGTTATTTTGCTTTCGAAGTAATTTGAGATGAATGCTTTTATTCGATGTTATTATCTGAAAAGTGTAATTGTCAAGGATAATTAATAAATTCATAAAATTTCTGAACATTTAATTTTTTTTATTCCTAAAAACAGCGAATTTTTCAATAGACACTAGAAATACGATAACATGGCGTTTTGGGGACTCGCCATAAAAAAAGATCAATAAGTGTTAGCCACAGACCTAGGTTTGCCCTTCTTAGATGATCTGAAGGTGATTCAACTCAAAAACGTAATCATAAACAAATATGAAGAAGAATTCGTAAAGAATGTATTGACCAGTATAATTGATGAAAAAAATCGGTTGAACAAGCAGGTGCTAACAAAATAGCTGCTGAAGGTGAACGAATCTAAAAGAAACGTCTTTTCGAGTCATAAAAATTAAAACTTTGTAGGATTTCCCTTATTTTGCATAACAAATTTATTTTAAGTTTGATACCTTTCTTGAACTTCTCAACTTCCCCTTGGATTTTCTCGCCAGGATGTAAACTTAAAGTTAAGTGAAGTGAATATTTAAACGGGTAAAACTCTGAGTTTATGTATAGCGTGTTTTTTCTAGCCAGCCCACGCTTTGTTGCTATCTCGCTGTTACGCCAATAAGCTTTTTGGCCATTTCAGATTATTACCACTCCTGTTAGGTTTTTGAGAGTCAACCTGTTAGGTGCAAATTAACGTGCTAATCCAGCACTCTTCTATTTTAGATTCGACTTGAATTATAGTCTACATTTAAGTTTCTCACCGCAAATTGACGGTGTTTTTTAAACGCAGGAAGATCGTGCCTTTCTGTTAAACTTTGAATTAATAAAGGTTACTTTTCATCCCTCTTTTGTCTGTTATTTATTCACGCCTGTGAAGAATTCGCCAGGTTCAGGTAGGATCTAGAATTTGTGTATGTGGAATAGCAGAGACAGATCTTAAACTTCAACTACAGTTTCAAAAAATTTCTCAAAAAGAGGTGGCAGGTCAGGAAATACATCAACCTAGAATGAATACTGTTAGAGTTGTCCCTAAATTTAACCTTAACGAAGATGAAATAGGATTGCATTTGACAATTTTCGAACGTCAATTAAAACTTTTGTTATAGACTTATAAGGTATATCTCCCACATTCTTAGAGTGTCTTCGTGGTGTAATGGTCAGCACACTGAGCCGGTATTTCAGAGGTCCGCGGTTCGATCCCCGGCGAAGGCAGTGCATATTTTTCATCGTTCCTGCTTCCAAAAAAACCTAATGTCTCTACAGACTCAAAACGGATTTTTTATCTGATCAGTTCATTGCCAATGGAATATTCTTATTGAACGTGAAAAATACAGAAACAAAACATTTAGAGGGCATGTTCACTAAACAGATTTTTAATGACAGCGACATAGAATGTTTTTAAAGTTCAACATACGCATGAATTACAGTTTTTTGAGGCAAAATTAGGTGGTAACATTACAAATATTGCTTCTAATAAGGAATGTTGCCACCCCTAAATACGAAACAATGGTGGCAGCGACATCCCATATTAGCAACGACCAACGCGGAGAATCCTTGTTCAAGTCCATCTGAGGACCTTGAAGGAGGACTTAAAACAGCAACCTTTCTCCCCAAGGTAGTCCTAAAGATACTGTATCGAATTCAGGTCTGGAGATTGAGCTGGTTATTCCATGCACTCCATACCGTGATCCTCAGGATACCGAGCTCGGTGGGGTCGCGCATTATCGTCCATCAGAAATCCAGGACCAATAGCAGCGGCATATAAGCGGGCATATTGATCAAGGATCTCGTTTCGATATCTCACACCGGTAAAAGCTCCTCCATGGAACACATGCAGATTAGTGTGATCACCGAGACACCTCCACTCCAAACCATTGTTCTACCTCCTCTGTAACTGTGTCTTTCCACAATATGGGATAAGGTGCATCTGGCGCGTTGTTTTCAGATCAGCTGACGATCTGAATCTCTCTATAGTGTGAATCTGGAATCTTTTGTGAAGAGACCAGACGCCTATTGTCGACCGGTGCAGAAGACGTGTTCTCTTGCCCAAAATAAAAGGGGAAGCTCTGTATACTCGGATCAAGACGACAGAAACAACTGGTCGTCTTGCATACAGACCTGTACTGTACAGGAGCCTGCGCAATGTAGTAGCTAAGGTTCTTGTTCTTGTTGCCACTAAATGATATGCAATGAGCTGAGACACAGAAATGTTGCTCCTCCTTCGGGATGAAAGAACTAAATAATGATCTCCCGCAGATGTTGTAAAACTTGGTCTTCCTGAACCATGTCTTCTAGACACATAATCCTCGGATTCAAACTGATTCCATAGTCGGTGGACCACACCATGAGAGACACTGAGACGTCTAGCAGCATCAGCTTGTGAGATCCCCATTTCCATCCATTCGATCGTCCGCCACCTCAGCGAATCGGGCAAACGACTCCTCTTGGATATTGGCACCGAAACCGCTGATAACAACTGAAGATCAACACTAGTAAACAAAACTTAGAATTTTTGCATTTTTCTCCAATTCCTATATAAGTATTCCCATCTATAAAATAAAAAGAGTAGCTATTGTTTTTTGCATATATTTTCTTAAACTTCGTTACTATCATGCCTATAAACAGTGAATTTAAGTGTTACTGACATTTTTGTGAATTTTTAAAAACGTGCTGCTCCTTAAATTTTGGAGGGCAATGTAGCTCTCCATAGTCATATAGCTATCCAAGCCATACCGTATTAGGAATGGCTTTAACTTAGTATAATTATAATTAATAACTTATTTCTAGTTAGCATATCGATAAGTCATTAGTACATCGATTAGTCATCTTATTGTTAATCACTTCGCACAAGCGCAAAATTAAGAGAATTCCCAAATTATTTTTATTTTTAAGAAAGGTATTGTACCAAAGGTACTAATTATGCCGCCGAAAAGTTATGCACATATTCAGAGTCGAATACATAATAGTATAATAATAGTTGTGCATTATAGAATAATAATTATATATTATAGAATAAACTATAATTATGCATTATAAAATAATAATAGTCGTACACGTGTCTGTGGAGCTGGAATTGTGGAGGAGATATAAGCAAACGAGGCGGTTTCGGTAATTTATGTGCTCATAGATCTTTATGATATTTGCCATGTTTCTTGCAAGAGTTGGATATCAGATAAAATGAGTGACCACGAATGTATGGATGACGGAATGAGATGAAGAAATGTCGGTACTCTAGAGGCAAGCCAATCACAAACGCAGGTGGTTACAGAGCCCAATGATGTAACATCCAGTGTCGTCTGCTACTTGTTGAAATAGTTTCAGGAAACTGGATCCACATCGAGATGCACAGTTCTTCTCGATATAGATTCAGTCTACCTGCAAGGTGGAACAAGATCAGTAATGAGGAATGAGATTATTATTTGGTACTTTCAGTGCGGCTAAGCAGGACTGTTGCAGTTTCACAGAAACCGATGTTTGCATTCCCGCTCGCTGCAGGACACAGGAGAACGCGTTTAGCATGGTGCAGAAAACATACGCCTTGGACCAGACTTCAGCGGAGCTCCGTGCGTTTTACTGATGAATCGAGATTCAGCCTAGACCTCTGATTTTTGGCATACTTGTATCTAGAGAGAGCCTGAAATACGATACAATCCCTTCCTCACCAGGGAAAGGATCATTAATATGGCAAAGGTGCCATGCTTTGAGCAGGTATTATGTTGGATAGCCGTAAGCCCCTGCATGTGTTTGAGAAAGGCTTCCTGACTGTTATGAGGTATAGACAGGCGATCTTAGAGTCCTATGCTCGACGTTTCAGAGGCGCAGTTCGTCCTGGGTTCTTGTTAATGAATGAGAGTGCTTGTGCATATAGGGCTCAGCTAGTGGACGATTACTTGGAAAGGGAGGATATTCGCAGCATGAGCATGGATTGGCCAGCCAATTCTCCTCTCTACAGTTATACTATACTCTATACAGCTTGTCTAGGACGCTCATGGGAGAGAAATTTCGTGTCGCCATTGCCCTCCGATATCCATCCCTGAGATTAAAAATGTCTTGCTGCAGGATTAAGATCGATTTCCACAGAGACTCCTCACCTGCCTCCGGCCCAGTGTGCCGTCACGCTACACGGGAAACTTGCTCGTATACAGGTTACGCATAAGAAAAAACGCTTAAACGCTCATGCAGCCAGCCCTTTTGCCAATTTTCGAACCCCGGACCGAGCTACCAGTGTTCAGCGACTTCACCTCTTGGCCGCTGGTAGGCCTAAATGCTCTGTTAACAAATCGGCTTAGAAATGCCCGCTTAAAGAAGGACATACTAATGCAATAACTGCTGATACTGTTTGTTTATAATACACGTAGGCCTCATGCTGGTTGTCATAAAAGTTTAGTGATTGCACTTATAAAAATCCTTATTACATTTATATGGTTACTTTATGTAGGCAATTAGACAGAAACGTAAAAATCAACTTCATGCGCCTTCGTTATTGCCATCTGGAAGTGCTAACCATTTACACCAAAACTATGGAGGAACGCTGTAATTCCTTACAAATACATATTTTTGAAATTTTCTAACATTCATTTTTCAGAAGTTTCCTTTTTCATTTTCAATGTTTGAATTAGATTTTAAATATAAAATCTGTGATTAAGATTCCTCAGCTTTTAAACGAATACAATAAAACTAATTGGTAATATTACACTGCGACTTTCTGTGTATCTTCTTTTCGACTTTGTATCAAATTATTTGAAAGTTTGTACCAGAAGCCAGCAAGAATGACAGGAGTAGTCGAATAATCTTATTGTTCAAATGACTTTATCAGCTAAGTTTAAGATTTTATCCAGCCGTCTCTCCCTTTTATCGTAGTTAAAGATCGGCATCAGATTAAGCGACATCAGAAAGAGACATTCTAATTTTAACAGTCATCATTGTTCCTATGCTGTCACATAATTTAAATGTATGTGCCATATCTCAATCTGGCTTTGCATTCACTGAGGCGAATGTATGAAATCAAGCGGCTTGCAAAACTCAAAAATTTTCTCAGGGATGATTTCTTTTCCTTTTCATAACAGAAACATATCTAAAAGCAGATCGTAAGGAGAAAATATTTCTGAAATATTAGATAATATTCTGAGATACAGGAATAATGTATGTAAAAATCTGATATTGAATTTCCGTTTGTCTCAATCGTCTTAGCCTAAATATGCGTAGAAAAAACGTTTCATGCAAAATTGTCGTTATTGTTAGCTATATGCAATACAAAAAAAAAGTTCTTTATTTTTGAAAATGAGTGACCACGAATGTATGGATGACGGAATGAGATGAAGAAATGTCGGTATTCTGGAGGCAAGCCAATCACAAACGCGGGTGGTTACAGAGCCAATGTAACATCCAGTGTCGTCTGCTATTTGTTGAAATAGTTTCAGAAAACTGGATCCACATCAGGATACACAGGTCTTCTCGATATAGATCCAGTCTACCTGCAAGGTGGAACAAGACCAGTAATGACGAATGAGATCATTATTTGGCATTTTCAATGCGCCTACGCAGGACTGCTACAGTTTCACAAATTCATTTTAAATAAAATAGTATTCAAGAATTGAAAACTGTAAGAAAATTTACAGTGTACAGAATCAGCAAATTTAGTGAAAGTAGGACACACGAACCAGTACGAAAAAAAATCTGGTGTGGACGCTACATTGATTTCCTTGTGCGCCCTATTAAATTATGCACATATTTTGCTGCAGTGCATTTAAGCTTATATCCTCGAATTTCATTAGAGATATATTTCTTATTCAATCAGTTCAGTTCTCATTACGCGGCAAGGCAAAACTATATAAAAAAAACTCAAAACATCTCCATCAAAAACAGAAAAATGGATGAATAAAACCTAAAATACCAAATGCAGTTAAAAACAGTTGAAAACACAGTTTTTGCAGTTAAAATTTCCACGGCAAACTAAGCAATTTGGCTAACTTGCAAGAAGACCACACTAGTTGGTGCACAAACTGACTTAATTCACTATTCTATTAAGAGCTTCAAATGTAAACAAATGGCGGCCGCGCTATGCCTAAAGCAGCTTAAACTTTTAAACTGTTGATAATTCTATTGCATCTAGAATAACTAAAGGCATAAAAACCTGAACCGGAACATAAGAACAGCATAATTCAGTTGCATTTAAAGCAAAAAATGCACAATTTACCAACATATAAGAATAAAAATATTGAGCTCAGCGAGCGGGCTAGCAGAATGTATATATTATATATATATTCTGTAAAAATATGTGAATCGAAATTTTAATTTAAACTAACAGTAGCTGTTTAATTCTCTATCTCTGTTTTAAAAATCGTAATAACTTCTCTAGATTGCCTCATTTCTAGATCATTCCCTTTTGCATGGCCTGCGCAACGCTGATTACGTAATAACTGGGAACGAAAACTTTTAACTCAAACCGAAACCTTTCTCTTTGTATGCTTCCATATTCTATAACTGCGCCCTTCAGTTCCTCTCTATTCGCTGCTTGGACGTAATTTCGTTGTGCTTGCCTCCTGTCGCTCAATATCCAAAATGTAAATGTTCTTGAATAGGCACAACTAAAATGCCAAGTGATTGTGGCCACGAACGTCAACTGGAAGAATAAAAATGTAATGAAATCGCCTCGACTGCCAAGTTTCTTAGAAGTTACAAAGTGAACATATTAGCATACTACGCAATCAGGGTTCTTCCTCCTCAACAGGTATCTAAGATCTATCGTATATAGCTATTACTCATCGACCTGCTCCTTCTTATAATATATATATATATATATATATATATTAAAAAAAAGATCCCAGTTGTTTAGTGGAGTTTAAATGCAAATTTACAGTTTCTTTCCTATAAAGGTCCTAACCATTTTGTATCTCGAAAAAAGTTGGACCCAAAGGTAGTACAATTTAAAAATTACAATATTGACAGCATTGCTTAGTAAAAATAATAATAATAAATATTGATCTCCTCAGTTCAACGCTTCAAACAGAACTTATCAGAGGAAAAGTGTTTTGAAGCCCAAAACCAAGTTGATCAACGAGTTCCAAATACAAGTTTCGCTCCTCTGGAACATTTGTTATTTAGAACCGTAAATTACGAAAAAAACTTTCAATTCAAAATAACTTTCAGTGGCTCTCAAATGCTCAGACTTTTACCCGACTTGCAAATACAAATAAAAATACAAATACTAATACAAATAAAAATCGTTAAAAAAATCTTTTTAAAGCAGACGAACTAATTACAATCATATACAGTTAGGGGACTCCCTGAATAAAACAAGCAATAAAATGGTCAGTATTTCAAACCTAAAAAAACGGGCGGTTCGAACGCGTGTAAAATTAGCTTTAGTCTGAATTGATGAAACCAGACAAACTTTGAAACTAAAAGTTGCTTCGATTGCTCTAATTAATTTCAAAAGCAGGAAAAGAGCCAAAAGAAACAACCTAGTGTTACATAATTTTTTTAAAAAAAAAGCTAAAAGTAAAACCTCCCTAGACTAAACTAAATCAAATTTAGAAGTTTACTTGGAATAAACAAAGAATTTTATAAAAAAATGTTTTCGAAAAAATCTGGTGCATACTGCTCTGAAAAATTAAATTTGCAACTAAAGCTAATGAAAATAAAAAAATCGTTCAAGTAAATGAAAAAGGAAAAGTGCAAACATACCCTTAACGTCTTCAAACCTTTCTGGAAACGGCAGAAAAAATATCGGCGTGATAGCAGAGATGGAAACTAGATCGAGCTGGGCAAGTCATTCAAATAGGAGGAAAATGGGAGGTGCACAACGACATGTTATAGCAATACCATATACGAAACTTCAACGTTCGGCATCTACTTTTCGATTATGCGTAATGCATACATACGTATGCACATACGTGAGGAAAAAAATCTTTTCTGAACTCATTTTCAGTCCATTTTGCAATCCGTTTTGGGAAAAGTGTCTTTTATCCTGTTCGTACGTACAGATGTCACGAAAAAAAAAAATTCGTTCAAATGGTTTCGAGAACGGTCAAAATTATATTTTCTTTGAAATATGATACCTGAAATTTTTCGTGGTTACAACACTTCCTTTACTTCGCACAATTCAGTAAAAAAAATATTTCATAAATAAAAAATTAATAAACATATTCAGTTTTACTTGGCTGAAAAAATTTTCAGAATGCTGAAGTTCCGAATACGTTAAACTAGTACTAACTGAAGTTCTACTGCGTTTTTATTTAAGATTTTAAATGTTTCCCCTTCCCACCCTTTACTAATACAGGCTTTCCTACGCATCAGCCGTTTACACACTACCTGCTAGCAAAAACATAAACCTGTTTAATAAATATATGAAAACATAATTTGCTATTTCTAGCAAAAACATCGTGCACGTTTGGATTAACTAAGAACTTCAAAATCACTCTTTTATTTTTTAACAATAATTATCGATGCTCCATTGAGAATTTTATATACTCTGATGTCTTTCCCATTTCGGTTTTAATTTTGTTTCTAGCAAGAATGTCTGCTGTTCTTTTCTTCGGGTTAAGGAAAACAACAGTCCCATAAATAAGTGAAAACATGCAAACTTTTTTTTTTAACATTTTAGACAAAAAAATGTAGGTACTGCATTTATGAATATTCACAAAACTTCGACAGTTTTATTAACTTACAGGAATGAAAACTGACTTATTTAAGGATTTGTGATATTGCAGGAGGAAAAAAGATACTATTAGAAATGCGAAAATTTTGCGGCTTGGTGCGACGAAAATTGTGTTTTGGTATATGAAATTCCAAGAGTGCTTACCAGCATCGCAGTGTAAATAATTCTACTTTTTGTATTGTTTTTTACTTGGAACCTTTTACTTGGAACCTTTTTTACACTGCCCTGATTTAAATCCAACCTTTCACAAAGAATCTTGATATATTTTACACTAGCAGTAAGAATTTCATTCGTTAAGTGCTTTAAAATACGTACTTATAACTAATAGTATAATAGCTCTAATAAAGTATCATTAGAGCTTTAAGCATAGCATTCGTTTAGCGCGCGACCAATGCTCACCTTCGTTTTTATGAGGGAGAAGCAGGATATGAAGAAAAACAGGAAGATTTCGCATGACTTAAAATCTGTGTCCCTGAGTGTGGGCCTTGTAAGTGTAGGAGTTGGTCAGGCTCTGACTGTTATGAAGATAAAGGTCTTATTTCATGTGAATTCTCTTACGATTAGGGAATTCTATACAAGGCATAATTATAAAAAATAAAAGACGATAGGAGCATGCCATGTGTCTAGTACACGCACACAGTAACAAAAAATTCTTAACAATAATGGCAACTTTTTAGAATTTAAATAAATGATTAATTACTGAAATATAACCTTGACTAAATTATAAAGTAAATGTAACAAACATAGATCTGCCTCTGACAGACTGAAAACACAGGATGTCCTAAAAATAAATATTAGTGATTTATGCCAGTGTTAACGGTAATGCTTATCTAGATATGTTAGAGCCTTTTTATTCCCGAAATCGAAGATATGGAAGAATCCAACCGCATCATGTTTCACTTGGGTGGAGCGCCACTTCGCTTTTCAGTGACTATTTAGTATAAGATGGAAGAGACGGTTTCCCAAGACGGTGAGTTGCAGTGTTCCTTGCCCCCCCTTATCTCAGCTATTACTTTCCATTGGATTTTTTCTTTTGGAAAAATACAACTAGAAAAACTCAAAAACTTGCTTCTGTGTAGGATACATTCACTGTACTAATGCCTTAAGTTCCTTCTTCACTGGGAACTAAGATGCTTATCTTTTCTTAGAAACATTTCAGAGCACTTTGTTCAATATTTATTTGGACGTAAATTAATACATTGTTATTTTTCTGGTATCTTATGTATAAACTCAACTTGATACAACGTAACTCGAAAATAGAAATCAAACGACTATATTTTACCGTTGTTTATCATTTGAAGAAATTATTTTGTTATTTGCGTAATTAAATCACCATTAAATCACCGAATCTGTTGCATACGCATGAGTACGAATTGATGCATCAGTCTGGACGTTTTCTAACAATACAGTATTTGGCCACGATTTTATATTAAATTCATTTTGCCAGAGGACGTATATTTAGTCACTCGTTTCTTTAACTAGAATGATTTTTTTGATTAATTGTTTTAAAGGATGTTCTACCTTAAGACGAGGGGTGAAAGTAAATGGCTGAAAATGAGAATGGCGAGAGTTGAAAGTAAAGAATTTTTCTCTGCTTATGTGTCGGATGTCCAGGGCGTCTCGAAAGGTTGTTGCCAAACTTAACATGCTTGTCTGTCATATCATGACAAACAAGATTTAAATAGGAACTTTTGTCCGAAAATGCGAACGGCAAGCGCTGGATGGCAATGTTCGCAAGCGTAGAAGGGAAGAAAGAAAGGACGTCAAAAGTTGTTAACAAGACTTTTATTAAAGAACATGGTTAAATCACAGAAGAGGTTCAAATTCCTTAAATTGAGTACAAAGCATGCTTCACACCGTCGACGCATGGATTCACGGACCCATTCAAAATGGACAGGTATGTCACGGATACGTTCAAAATAAACAGGTATGTCACGGACACGTGCCGTAGCATCCACGATCCTGGCGAAGAGATACATCTCCGATGTTAAGGTCTTCTCGTACATCATGGAGTTCATGTATTCCGCCAGGTAAAAATCCAAGGAAGCCAGTTCGGGAGATCGCGGGAGCCATGCGACTGGTCCACCTCTGCCAATCCAACAATCAGTATCCGCCCTATCGAGGTATTCCCACATAGTGCTGCTAATGTGCAATCGTTCCATCATGCCGAAATTAGATGTTTGGACGTTTAGCTGCTGGTACGTCAACCATAAGATCTGGGATATGGCAACACCTTCTCCTGCAACTTTCTCACTTGAAATGATCCCACTTTCCGCTCTCCCGTAAGCCTGCGAACATTGCCTTCTAGCGGTCGCCGTTCCCATTTTCGGACACAAGTTCCTATGTAAATCTTGTTTGTCATAATATGACAGACCAGCATGTTAAGTTTGACAACGAGCTTTTGAGACACTCTGTTTGATTGTATATTACAGTATATTCTAGTTTAATTATTAATAATAGTTAAAATTCAGAAATAATCATAACTAGTTTGAAAAAAAAAATAATGGAGGGATTTTTTTTTACCCTTCTAATTAAATAATTGGGTGCAAGGGCCTTGCTAACTGGATTTACATTCGATTATTGTTGCTTATCTTTCATCTCTCGAATCTGTTATAATCGGATCAAAGTAGTGGAATTTACATCCCCTTCACACACGTCCACTGAGATAAAAAAAAAATGTAGATTATTTTATTTACTTGCAGGAGACATGTAATATTCTTCTGATGTTATCTTTAGTTATGTTGACTTCCTTTAGTTTTTAGCTGCTTTATATTGCATTTCCTTGTGTCAGTGACTACAGTAGGCCCTGGAAGAACTGAATAATTGCAGTTCATCCTTGATTTGCAAGAGGTTTCGTATACGAAGATATTTTTCAAATTATACTGAAAAATGCTGTGCATATTAGCAACAATTTTAAAAACTTACAGACGATCACGAAACTTTTAATTTTGAATATCTTCCATAAAAATGCATTTACCACAATAACGTAACATTTTCGATATCTACCATAATAGTATGTAATATTTAGTAACATGTCTGATATATTTTGCATCATGCGAATCAATATAGATACGGCTATGCAAAACAGACTATTCGTCTTGCAATATTAAGTCGAAAGGTAAGATAGAAAAACATTTTGTGGTATGGGAAATAAATGTTTTTTCTTGTACATAGTTTATTTAAGAATATAGTATATAATGGGTACGGTATATAAATTATTATTAATGGAATTTTCATGTTATCTTTAAGGGTTGGTAATAAAATAGATCTTATCTTTAAGGGTTGGTAATAAAATATCATAGATTTTCAGAGAAACAGGCTCAGTTTCAACAAGCTCATTGGTGCCGCTCGATTGATATGGGAGACAAAGATCGATGTTAGTGTTATGAAGTCATCATATAAGGTATTTTCTCTTTCCTTTCTGCATGCATTCATGGTGTAAGGTAGCATACATGGCGCGCATCCGAGAGCTCTAGGTTTGAGTGCCGGCGAGCGCGTTGCTCAATTTTCGTGTCTTCGGTTTCAAAATAACTTAATGACTCTGCAGTGGCCCCCGAACTAAAAGGTAGTCGATGATGATGCTTCACAACCAGGATTTGCGATTGGGTCCCCTAATACTCAGACACCCTTTAAAAGGGGGAATATATAAGGCATTTTCTCCCTCCTTCCAACATGCCTTCGTGGTGTAACGGTAGCTCATTCGGCGCGTATTCGAGAGCTCCAGGTTCGAGTCCCGGGGAAGGCATTGCTCATTTCTCCTGTTTCAAAATAACCTAATGACTCTGCAGTCATAAAAATAATCATTTAGTAAATTATTTTTCTTTTCCTTATGTGGCATTACTGCTCATAAGCTTTGCTTATGCTATGCCGTACGCTGTTGTTACTTCTCCTCCGAGTCAATCCTATGTCATCATCAGTTCTATGTAGCCTCATTGGAACTTTCTGGCGAATTCACGTGTTTCGAACTAGAAAGCTAAAAATATGTAGTATGCATGACAAATTTTAATATGAAACATGAACTTATAAGGTATTTCTCCCTACTTCTTCGCATGCCTTCGTGGTGTAGGGTCAGTACACTCGGCGCATATTGGAGAGGTCTGTGGTTCGAGTCCCGGCGAGGGCATTGCTCATTTTTCACAGCTCCAACTTTCAAATAACCTAATGACTCTGCAAGTGGCACCCGAACTAAACAAGGTGGTGGATGATGATTCTCCACCATCAGGATTTGGCGATTGGGTCCCCTAATCCGCAGTCGCCCTTTAAAAGGGGAAGTATATAAGGTATTTCTCCTCCTTCTTAGCATGCCTTCGCGATGTAATGGTCAACACAATCGGCGCGTATTCGAGAGGTCGGTGGTTGGAGTCCCGGAGCGGGCATTGCTCATTTTTCATGATTCCTGTTTCGAAATAACCTAATGTCTCGACAAGCTTGCAGAGATTTTTAAAGCTTTCTAAACTGATCCGAGAAGACTCGTTTTTATCAAAGAGTCCATATTGTTTTAGTTCATATTTTAACGTACTAACCGCCTAAAATAGTTATCACAAAAAAAATGTTATTGATTTTAAGGAGCTAGTGTAATTTTATCAAAATATTTAATATTTCTAATTAGACATATCATGACATTAAGGCATTTTATTTGAAGCAATCATATTAAAAAGTAGAAAAAGTATTAAGAACTGTGTTTATTACTTCTAAATCGATTAATTTGTTACTCATTAATAGAGAGATTTAATTTGAAAGCTAAATATTTTATGTTTTACTGAATGGCAACACGCCGGTACTCGGAAGATAAAAGTATTTTATTTAAGACAGTGACAACACATTGCTTTTAAATAACCGAGTTTGTTGAATAACACCTTACATTTTGAAGAATGTCAACAGTCAGGCGTTGGAGATAAAATGCTTTATTTCGAACATTGTTGCTACTGCTCGCTTTTAAATAGCGGAATTTGTTAAGCAAAAATTCATTAAATTAGTACAAAATATGAAATAAATGGAAAACAAATTCGGTATTCAAAACTAGTACTTAGAGGGGCACATATTCGGGAGGAGGACTATGTGGGTTATTAATATTATTAAGTAATGAAGTAGTAATTACTTAATAGTAGAGATATGTATTTAACTAGTTTTTAGTTTTCCCACCACGTCTTGAAAATTTGATCACGCTTAGTGCATCCCAATTGTTATTAATGATCATTCTGCCAGAGGGAATTGAGACGTTGTGCATTCATTGGAAAATGTCCTCTGTAAAGCCGACAAAAAAAAACACAAACCATCAGATAAAATTTATCGTAGTCTTACCACCCTCATTTCACGTGAGAACTATTCCACAGCTATTTTAGGAATATTTTGCGTCTGCATACATTTCGCAACTTTCTGTGCGCCGTGTTGCTCCTAACTTACTGTTTTATTTCTCACAAACCTATTTCTTTAAAAATAATAATGAATAACTTTCGCAATGAATTTTAATAGTCTGCGTAAATAGCTTTAATAGTGTTTAAAAATGCGCTTTTGCTGGGATATTTGACCTTTCTTAATGGCGTCGTGATGGGTACAATGCATGGTTATCAATGCTGACTGCCGTACCGTTGAGCTCGGGTTTGAATCCCGGAGAAGGGGGAGGTGTTTAGCGTATTTGTACATATCATATCCTCAATATCTAAACCCACGTTTTGTTTATGTAAGTGCATCAGTGTAGAATTGTGTGTATCCCACCGTAAAATCAGTATAAAATGTTCAAATATGGATGTAAAATGTTAGTCCGTTAATATGTGCGTGCAACGACGTATGTATCAGTGTAAAATAGATATTTTGTATTAGAGCATGCTCACTGGCTAAACCTATGAGCGCATAAAACGCAAAAAAGCATTTTATGTTTGTAAGTGCGCAAGTGAGGAATTTATATGTTTCAGGCTATAAAATCAGCATGAAATGTCTACATTTCAGTGGAAAATGTTAAAATATCAGTGGAAAATTTTCAAATATCGGCTTACAGCATAACAGCATTATCAGTGTAAAATATCATTGCAACAGCATCTTGTATGAAACTATTATATTATAGCTTGCCCCTGCATGGCTGTACATACAAAAGTTCCTATTAATTTCCTGACGCAGCGCGCCTGAGCGCCAGAGAGTTCTTCCTGTTGCCGATTCCGGGCGATATCCGAATAGTCCTTGTAAGCCACCCGGGTGTCCGCACCCCCTCTCGCCTGTCACCTCTTAATATCTAACGTCCATTCAGTATAGGGATACTTATAATATACAGCAAGCCATAAGTCCTCCTGGCAGATTCGGTAGTGCCCAAGGATCCGTTCCCTAAGGGATTCTCCTTCAAAATTCGAAACGAGCTGAGGAGACGCAATCTTGAAATTCTCGCTACAATAAAATTCGTGGACTTATTCTGATGTGAAGTCAGACAAATGACATAAGTTACAACTATATGTTTTGGAAATCTAGATCGGCTTAACTCAGCTGAGCTATTTTTAGATCTAAATTAAGAGGCTTCTTAATTTAAACCTAAAAATAAAAGATCATGAGTATTTTGTAACTTTACCACTGATAGTAACAACTGCAGTGACACAGCTTTAAACTAACTATGGAACAAACATCATAGCTTACGAAGCCTAATCCTGTCTGAGAGAAGTCACATCCAAAAATTGTAGACTATTTTTCAGTTACATGCGTAGTTTGATTACACAATTTCAATCCATTCCTTGTCATTGCATTGTGTATTTTTACTTTCTTTGTGTGGATGAATTACGTATTGTCTTTCCGGTTATATTTCTTTGGAAATAAATAACCTTAGTACAACTGAGATACCATTATTATAAATCTATTTTTAGTATGAAATCATACACACATATAAATTAAAGTTAAGCAGAAAGTATGCAAATTACATCAGCTAGTTTGACTAACCAAATCAAAGGATTCTGTCTTCCACTAAGTGAACTAATATGTATAATAAAATTTTCGCTTACTGACTTCAGGCATATCCGACGTAGCTTCTTTGTAGATATTTCTTCTCAGGAGCGTAGTATTTCTCAACGCTTTTTGGTACGTAGACGTTAAACAAATGAAAAACCTTTCAGTGCTTAATTCTTCTTCTTCTTTTTCTAACTTTGTTGTTATTAATTGATAAATTATAATATGCATAGTAAATTACAGTATGTATATAAAGCTTATGTTTGTTTTAAATTTAATCTTTTGTAGCAAAAGCGCAACTGTTGAAACAGTAACGAAGTTTTTTTTTTAATTATGGCAAAGCATTCGAGGACTATCTACCTAAGGAAAGGGATGCCTTCGTAGAGGACTTTCTAGAGAAACTGACTCGTAAACATGGTACGCATAGGAAAAACCACAGAGACGCCCAAGCAGCTAGCTGGTTCATCTGGATTCGAACCCAGACCGAATGACCGGCGTTTAGAGATTTGATTGCTCAGCCGCTGGTGAGAAACGGAGGACTCAAAATTGAAAGCTTTATTACTTGCTAATTCAAATAATAATTTAAACCTCACATCTTCCAGGTAAACTTTACATCCTTATTTCTTCTCCGTCAGAGTGCCAATCCAAGCAATTTTTTTATTTGCCATCGAAGGTCATTCAGTGCATACGTAGTAAGTTGCTGTAAAGCCTAGAAGTGGCCCTACGGAATGAAAAGTTATCAGAAATTTACTTATCTTGCGCTTGTGAATATCATCTCTATAATTCATTTATATTCTACTAACTGTAATAAGACGTGAGAGAAAAATTGCATTGCAACCTCAAATGAATTTTATATTTTGCTACACAATAACGACGTATCTTAATGCAGATATTTATCTTAATAATTAGTAAAAAGGCAATCTTTGATATGGGTTTACTGCAATTTGAGTCTCCTATTGCAGACTAACTGCAAACAATGAAACATGATCTTGTCTCAAAATAGAATTTTGCGAGTTGTTTTGTATGTTTAGAATTTGGGAAATTCTTTCCCTTATTACTAGGATTGTTGAAAATGAGTGATAAATCAGATTTTTAATTTCAAGATGTCAGAAATCGTTATATCGTCTTTCATTTAGGAGTTTTTATCAGATACAGGATTTATTGACTCAGCTTTCTGTTTGCACGCTTGAGTAGAGTACAAAGTTAGAAAGCTGTTCTGAATTCACGCCATATTTTTACCTTCCCATACAGATATGCTTTAACTTGAAGGTCGGAGGTCAGATCAAAAAGCACTTTTTGGAGGAGGGGAAATGGAAAATTTCTGTGTGCTGTTAACCAAATTCATTGCGTTTAAAAATAAATAAACGAAAACAAAAAGTAAATAAAAAGTGAAATTTAATCCTGTTCAGAAATTAATTCTTATTTATCCGTTTTAAAGACTCATTTATAAAAATTGACCCTAATTGAGTTAACAAACAAGGAGGTTCAAGAATAAGCAAATAAAAAAATGTCTTGTATCTATATATTTCTTTAATTAAATGTTTAACAAAGAATATACGCATGTTTAGATAAAACTTTTCGAAAGTAATGCATATAATATTTAAATTAAAAATCACTTAATCAAAATCTTAGATTGTAAAGTAAGAAAGCATTTTCATACGGGAGCATTCAAACATATAATTTTGTAGAACCATGAGCAATTTTTATGGTTATGATTTATTTATTTTACAGCAATAGATGAATTGTGGAAACTGTTCTTCGCAAGGCAGCTTCAAAATTTCTTAGCCACACTACCTACTTCTGAAAGATATTGCACTCTACCTAAATGTAAGAACGAAAGCCTCACCTTGCCTGTTTCTTTCTAGACATCTTTTTCGAAGCCTCCTGGAGTGGTGTGAAGTGATTTCCAGCAGGTTTAGAGATAGCTGTTATCTAAAAGATACCTTTAAGACGTCCAGATGTATCCTGCACTGATAAAGGCTTCCTATCAGATAAATTGAAGGCACAGTCTCGGGCCATTGTCCTGCTTTCACAAGAGGGCTTCCTGTGCTGTAATCAGATGCCTGAGGAAATTTTACCCAATTCCTGTTTAGTGATGCGGTACTGCTTCGAAGCCTTTTCCAGTTTGGGCTGGTTACCCTAGGCAATCTTAGTTTAGTGTTTAGCATTCAAAGCATACGGCGGACTACACGAAGACAATTCTGGCAGAAGAGAGATTGCTTGCTTTGGTTACTGTCGTACCAAAAAAGCCGGCGATGACATTGAAATGAATGACTTGTTAAAACAAGCAACTTAAAATGATTTGGGTCCTTCGTTTCCATAAAGTAAAGAAACAACTTTATAGAATACTTTATTTATTTATTTATTTCTATTTTCCACGGCATACGAAATGAAGTTGTATCTCGTGGATTCACAGGATTTGAATTATTGAACCGTGGTTGGAAGCAGTAAAAGCTAAAGTATTCCTAACCATGTATTAATTCTTTTCATTTAAAAATTGTTTAATCTTAAGTGAAATCAGAATTTTTTTTCCGACCGCCATTTGCTTTACAGGACAATTTTGAAGAGTATTTGAGAGCTCATTTTTTTGATTATTTCAAAGATAATTCGTTGTCATCGTTGTAAGAAGTATTAAATATTCGAACATCGAACAACGTAATTTGATAATAATATTCGAACAACATAATTTGAAAGTAAAACACAATGCGGTTTCCAAAGAAATCCAGAAAACGACATTGGATCTTACTGTAATAATGAAAGGAATTTTATTGCCGAAATAGTTACATTTTTCATTGACAGGTGGTACTTCAATTATGTCAAAATTTTGCACACACTGACCCAGCACAGTTCTCAAAGTAGTTAGAACTGTAATGTTCAGTGTGATGGCTATTATTCATGGAAATAAGCTCAAACGTAGCAGGACACTTTGCACGGTATCGAAGAGCAATCAGCTGCAGTCCATGCCATATGATGGTGAATAACGAAGAAAGTATTTCTACCTCCTTCATACATGCCTTTGTGGTGTAACTGAAAGCACGCTTGACGCGTATTCGAAAGGTCTGAAGTTCGAATCCCGATGAGGGTATTGCGGATTTCTTCCGTTTTCTGATTTCGAAAAAAAAATCGAGTGACTCTACAAGTGGAGCCGGAACTAAAAAGGTGATGGGATGATTCGTCCTAAACTAAAAAGGTGATGGTTCGTCACCACCAGGATTCAGCGATTGCGTCTTCTCGTCCCGAGTCGCCCTTTAAAAGGGGGAGAAGTGAAGATGTTTTCTCGCTCCTGACAGCACGCCTTCGTGGTGCAACTGGAAGCACGCTTGATTCGTATTCGGGAGATCCCAAGATCGAATCCCAGCGAAGGCACTGAGATTTTTTTCAGTTTACTGACACCTAAATCTTCTCAAAGATTCCACAGACTTTTTCCAAAATGTTCAATGATGACATGGAATATGTCATCATTGAACATATTCTCTGTATACATGTGACTTCATGTAGCTCCTTAACCAATAGTCACAAGGTGTAATAAGCACTAGACGCATTGGAAGCCATTCATGCTGCAAAAAATGATTCAGGACACGGTTATTATCAAAGATGGATTGCTGTAGATGCTCTCCATCCTGCATGAATCGGTCGTTGACAGATTTTACTTAGTAACTATATATCGTATAACTTTAGTTTAGAATTGTTCTTAGACACAAAAAGGGTGTGACGACTGATTTTTTCACGGAAAATTTATGTTTTATGATACACAGCACATTTTCTACAAGCCATGAAGCATAACTTTTCTGCTAAAATTAGTTCTAACATACGTGCGAGTGACTTCTGATTGTAAGTAATTTTGTTACAAATTATGTTACTTTTCATCAAGAGAATTTTTTTAATTATGGTACTTATAAAATTAATCAATATGCGATATAACTGCTCGATGTTTATTCCTTCCTTTATAACTTTACTTCTAATTCATAAAATTGTACTTTTAAGGAAATTTAATTACCAACTCTGTTTTCTCTTTCCAAAGATTCATTATGAATAAAACATTCAAACTAAAAATTCGAGAAAAATACAACAGCTCTAACCTATTCGAATTTAATTGCCTCTTCTAAGCATCAGTATTCACCTAACAGAGTAAAAGGCAAAGATGTGATTTAAAAGAAAGCGGCAGATAGTATTGTAGCAGATGAATGTGAATGAACTGTGGCGTAAAACATAGAAAATGCAGAAACGCTTCCTCGATGGAATACAGAATAGTGCGAAACCGGGTCTTCACGATTTCCTGCTACTTTGATAATATGATCATTGTTCAGTTCATCATTGCTTATGGATTCAAGCTGCCCATTTATGAATTCGATTGGAAAAAAAACATTCAGATTTTATCCTGACGAAAGTCTATTCTTCTCACTCGAATACGAAATGAGAATTTTAAAAACATGTCTTTAAATCTGAAATGGCTTTCTTCATTAAAAATGCTTCAGCATTAGTGAAGTTTTGTTTTCAAAAGAAGTAACTAATCTTTACCTGTGGTTGTTACATAATTTTAACTCTAAATCAGGATTTCTTAAACTACGGTATATGTACCAATAAGGATATATTACACTCTTTGCGATGATACAGGTTTCATACAAAATATTTAAACGAGTCTTCGAAATTAATGTAAAATGGCGACCCTTTTAATAGTTTGTTTTAATATTTATTACTCAGATACATATTTTGTTGCGGGCTATCGGTAAGATTATATTTCTCTGAAGAATCCTTCCGTATGAAAGAATTAACAAGTTTTTTTTAAAAAATGAGTTAAAAACAGCTCAGTAAGTATCTTCAACAAGACGCAGATATAAAAAGTTTCTCCTTAATACTCGAGAAATATCGGTATTTGTCAAAATAATTTGCAGCGTAAACTCAAAATTCAACCAAATCTAGCAGTTGGATAACAATCAAAACAGAAAGAATAGCATATAGATATGCAACATCATTTTCCTGCTTTCGGTGCTTCGCTTAAATTGGCGCTTAATAGAAGTGGCCGCACTGGCCCTACGGTAATTACGGCTGTGAGGTTAATACTAAAATAAGCATAAGTTTTCTCAGGATTTGTCCGACTGTAATCTCACTCAAGTTCACCTTTTCCCTTACCTCGCATTTCCTTTGCTAAATAATGTATAACGTGAATACCAGTCAGTTTCTCTCAAAGTTCTTCAGGAAGGCATCCGTGCTTCTCCGGCAGCCTTAGTGCGTTTTGCCGTATTCAATTAACCTAACCTATATCCATATAATAACCATAGTGCCTATAATAACCCTAACCTATAGCCATATAATAACCCCAGCCCTAGTGCGTTTTGCCGTGTTCAATTAACCTAACCTATATCCATATATAACCTATATACGTATAATTAACCTAACTTAGTCCCGAATTTGTCACTGACTGAGCAACTATTTGAAGATATAGAAAAACACTTCATAGTATTTGTTAAAAATTTTCATTTCTGTTTTAATGAGAGTTTAGAAAATGAAAGTTTTCTAAGAGATTGGGCTAGATAGGATTTCGTTCTCGAAAAGAAAATCAGCTTTTAGATATTTCATATGAAAAAATGTCTTATGAATAAGTTGGATAAAAATTACTTCTGTCATTTTTGATTAAAAAGAAGAAATGAATATATTTCCGATAAGGAAATAAAACTTTTAATGCTTTATAACACAACATATCCTTATATGGGATTTTCAACCAGGCTTTTAAATTAAAGTAATTGCAAAACACAGTTGCACTTCACCTTATGCTTGAAAATAATCACTTTGTTTACAGTTGACACTGAGCATTTTAATGATTTTGAAACTGTCTTATCCTTTGGCTTGCGAATTTTCTTTTAACATTCAAAGTCTAACCTTTTCAACATTCGAAACATCCCATTTTTTCCTTTCATATGTGTTTGGAACAAGTTTTTCATTAGAAGCGAAACTTTGACGTTTTTTTCCTTTCTTGTTAACAATATTACCTATTGTAGCTTTAGATATAAAAAAAATCTTCGCTTTCACGGCGTTTTTTAATAATCAGATAACAAACAATTTTCTCCTGAAAGAGCACAAACATAGTGTTCCATCCATTGTTTCTTTAAAAGAGCCATTTTTCATGAAAACACGAGTGTCAACGTAGCAGACGATAATTTATACTTTCAAAAATATAGCTGCAGTTAAAAATAAATTCTGAGTGGAGGATTTTTTATAGCAAAGCAAAATCGTCTGAAAAATGTGCGAACGGCCTCTCTAGAATTAATATAATTTTTCTGTTTTATTTCTTGGACTAGCATATCAAGCCACTACGAAAAGCATAAAATATTTATTATCATTACTACTGGTACATGGTAAGATGCAAGATTATCAATCTGTATTTAGTACTAGATATTCTGATACTGGGTTTTCCATTGTTGCTTAAATTCTCGCTAAAATTGCTAAAGAACGATATGTTGTTTGAGGTTACGTATCAAGATAACGAGATACTGCATAGAAGCTAGTTACATACGCAATGAATAATCAACTATAATTTATTTACCATTACCTTTGAATTCCAGAGTGAGCAAAACTTACTGTAGTTAATAAAACTTAATTGAATGCTCCTCGCAGATTACACTGTAGCTCAGATTCAAATACAATGAAAATTAAAATCAAGTTGATCTGGGTAAAGCATTTGGTTTATTCTACATCAGTCTACTAAATAATCACTGTAAGCTCAGAAATTATCGCTTGCCGAGTCTTAAGATTTCTCTTCAGTTGACTATGGCAGCAAAACTGCAGAACAAAATAATCAACAGCAGCACTTGGCTTTGTAGCACGCAACTCTATACAGTTAACGCTCGCCTATTAGTATTCATTTCAGTCTCTTCTTCACGTTAATTAAGTTAGATCTGGTAAGATGGTTCTTTTATACGTAATTAATATGAGTCAAACAGAAAAAATTTGAAATAATTAGTTAAAGATTATTATGAAACATTAGAAGCACCAGCAATAGAAAATGAGTATCTAGTATTTAATTAGAATATAAAAAATTTACCTATTTCATTCACTTCTATTTAGTCGTTATGAATGATTAAAATAACTTCGCTGGTTTACTGAGCACTAAACTGCATGGCCAAAGAGAAAAGGAGACTTGAAAGCTGTATTTGTCGAAGACTTTACTTAAGTTGCGCGCTTGAAATGATTATAATAGTAACTCTGTGAGCTACGTGAATTGCGAAATAATCACTTCTTCAGGCAAGTTATTATAATAAAGTATGTGTAGCAGCAAATTTTGAGATCTGGCATGGATGATCTTTGTACAGTGTCCATGTCCAGTGAAAATCTGTTGGCGTCAAACCACGTAAATCCGACTGAAACGGAATCCAACACTGTACTACTACGTGGCAGCTACTGATTATTGCTGAATGCTAAGAGCTACATGTATTGTCACATGATTATGTTGATACTGCGATACTGAAGTGTTATTCTAAGGCTGTATTGCCTAAGCAGTACTTCCCAGAGCATTTACAGAATTCCTTATAGAGCCTGAGAAGGAATGGTACGTCACTCGTAGGCGGTCTTGGATGATGAAAAGAAGAGAAAAGGCGCTTTGTAGCAGTTAGAGTCGTCACGCATCTGTTGCCATCTATAGCACTACAAAGTGTCCCCAACTGTGGCAGTAGCTTCAGCTTCCATGTGGCGGTGTTCAGTCCAAGTAACACAGGAGGTAGGAAAATTGTTTAAGAATTTATATAATGAAGCGTAACACGTAGTTCAGCTATGTATAGGTGAGGGTTAAAACCGCATGTCAGATGACAAAACTTTCTTGCCGTAAAGATGTGAAACGTACGGATGGAAGAAAAAATCAAAAAGATTTCATAATGAACAAATGCAGTGAAATTTGCAGTAGTCTTCGCTGCTGCCTTGCTTTACGATGGTTCATGATTCGCTATGATTTAATTAATGTGATTTGACTATTTCTACGTGGGTTACAGTAACTAGAAAAAGAAAGTATTTAAAATTTTGCGCTCATTCACTGGAAGTTTTTAGTTACCAGATGCTAAGATGCATGTCGATTCACATATGCCGAAATTTCAGATGTGAAAATACATATAATTAGATATGCAAAAAGGTTGTTGCTTGTATACGGGTTCGTAATGGATTGAATGCTTGTAGAACTAAGGATAGTTTGATAAAACTAATTTTCTCAAAAGAAACACTTTACAGTTCTAGGTCGTATTGCTCTTCTCAGTATAATATACCACATTCAGTAGTCACCACTTTAAACTACTAAGAATGTTAGACAGAACGCAATGCAGAGCGCATGTAAAGAGCGGAGCTCGCACAGAGATCTAACTCTCAACTAAAAACGGAGAACTGATGCTTTTTCCAGTCTTACATAGTTATTAACGGCCACTGAGAAATCTCTAGTATCTTCCATTTCTCGAAAGTACTGGAAGACATATACGGTTAAAATTACATATAAGGCCCGGTTACGGTTACGTTCACATATAGGGATCAATTACAATTATTCAATTATAGTACCAATTACAGTTATACAGGGAGCAGCAAAATGTCGCCAAATAGTTGACAACTTTTGGCGATTTTTCGCCAAATTTAGCGACAAAAATTATACGCCAAAACCATTTCCAACTTGGCGATATCTCGCCAATTTACCGAGACAGTCATTTACCTGAATGTCAAATACACTTACCCTTGTAATCTTATTTTTCCATCAATCCATTTCTTAAAAACATTTTATATTGCATTATACAAGAGATGCTAAAATTTTACGCATAATTTCATTAAAATTATTTACAAATATATAAAATTCGTAACAATATGCCTTTTATGAACAAAATCAGATGGGCCGAACTATACTTGTCATCAAAATAATGTTTTCCAGAGCCGCCAGACGTTTTCTTATCCATGTAAATGAAAAGAAAAAATAACAGTGCAGGGAAAATACATCGGAAATGGCAGTACAGAAGAATTAGAAAATTACTCTAACTTTTTGATATCTTAATCAGCAATGTATATATTATATATATCCTAATGAAGTTAACTGTTTATCATGTTATTTAAATTATGAATTGCAAAAACAGAGATTATGAAAACGAGGAAATCGTTTGTACCAAACAAACTCCGATTTTGTATTTGCCAGCCTCTAGACGTACTCCGCGATATTTAAATCCAGAGGTCGTGAATTCAAAGAACACCGACTCTCCGTTAGTATTCAAAGGGGCACATTTTGTTCAAGCTGCATTTCCATACAAGATACGAGACTGCCCACTACAGCCTTGACAATAAGACCAAGTGACTTTTTTTTCCTTGTCTGCCGATTTCTCGTCGCAGTAATGATGGTGGCTAGATATCCATCTGTGAATGATTTATTTCAAAGTGCTGCTCACTCGCTGAGGAGGCCATTAGAATCTGCAATTGCAAAGAAAGAATAGCGTGTTGTCGTTCATCCGTCACGCGAGTTTCGGGCCATGCCTTGCGACAAAACTCTGGCACGAGAAAATCGGATATCATTGTGTGATACGAAGCTTAGGGTATACAGAAATTGATCTTCAGTGATGCTGCCTCTCATTCTCAGCAAGTATTCATAGACAATTTATAATGCAACATTTTCGATGTTGGTTGAGTATATGTGCATGCAAAATGTCACAGAATGATTCTTTATCTTGAAACCAATTTATCGTACATCAATTTTAATACATACAGATTAATAGCCCGCCAATACCTATAAATTTGTAGCCTGAAATGAAATTAAAGAACAAATAAATTGTAAATTATCGTAATCCATAATGGCAAAAAGGACTATAAAAAGATACGTGCTGGAAGGAAACTGAACAGGGAAAAAACAGAAAGAAATGACAAATCTTTGATCGAAATAATTACAATAGAAGTATTGACTGAGTCTTTATCATAGCTGAAGCTAAGCAGTGACGCTAATCTAAAGGCGATTCTCAGAAGTTAAAAAGCTAGGTATCATTGAGTCTTACATAAATTGTTATACAGAGTGAATTTGAACAAGTGGGCAAAAATTTAGGGGGTGATAGAAGGCAGTTATATGAACAATATTCGGTATAGAATGTATGGTCGGAACGCAAGCTCTGAGAAGTTAAAGGGCAGTTTTCCACTGTCACATTTAATGAATTAACATAGGAATGAGAGGAGATAATTCAGAAAACATTTTATTAACAGAGCGTACTCACAGAAATTGCTCAAAAGATCTTTCGCCAGATGTAAGGCAGGCTTCACACTTTCGAGATGGGAAATGACGCACATTTGCGAAGACAAGTTTCCCGAATATCGCTGGCAACAACGGCGATCCCGGCGACTAGATGCCTGTTGGTTTCAATGAGATACTCGTAGATTAAGCATTTCGTATGGCCCCACAGGAAAAAGTCCAAACATGAGAGATCCGGTGATCATGGTGGCCAAGCTATGGGACCACCTCAACCAATCCATCACCCTGGACATTTCGTGGTTCGTATTACCAGCAATCCTCTCGGCAATCCACGGTAGAAAATGACGTTGGGTGCGAAGACCGACCCTTTTTATACTATTTATTTACAATGCCACCTAGCGTCTTACCGTTTGCGTCCCAACCATATATTCTGTGAAGAATATTGCTCGTATAGTTCCCTTCTATCACAAGAAAGTAAGTGAAAAAAGGGAGAGAGAGAGAATGGAATGGGGATTAGTAAAGACTGGTTGCCATCAACCTGTAGAGACATTAGGTTATTTCGTAGCAAGAGACATGAAAAATTAGCAGCGCCTTCGCCGGGAATCGAACCACGAACCTCTGAAATACCGGCTCAGTGTGCTGACCATTACACCACGAAGGCATGCGAAGAAAGAGGGAGAAATACCTTATATACTCCCCTTTTTAAAGGGCGACTAAGGTTTTAGGGGACCTAGTCGCCAAATTCTGGGTGTGGAGAGTCATCATCCACAACCCTTTTAGTTCGGGCGCCAGTGTAGAGATATTAGGTATTTTGGTAGCAGGAGACATGAAAAATATGCAACGCCTTCGCCGGGGATCGAACCACGGACCTCTAAAATACCGGCTCAGTGTGCTGACCATTACACCACGAAGGCATGCGAAGAAAGAGGGAGAAATACCTTATAAACCAAGCTACACTTTTATCACAATAGAGTACTTATAGTGTATAAAGAGGACTGTCAGAATTTGAAAATACACTTTTCACTGAAGGGTTTAGCGGCATTTTTGACTATACTAAAAATATCTAATGTAAAAAAAACCTCGTTTACTTCTTTGTACGGCCTATTAAATTATACACATTTTTGCTTCACTTCATTTAAACTTATTTCCTCGAATTTTTTTAAAGATAGGTTTCTCATTCAATCAATTCAGTTCTCACTTCGTAGCAAGGCAAAAATACATAAAAACTTAAAATATCTTCATTTAAAAATTGCAAAATACAGAAAAACCTAAAACAGCAAATCTACACAAAAACAAGCAGTTCGTCCGGCGGGAAGAAAAACAATATTTTCAGTACGCAAAATTGAAAGTAAACGTTTGGTCCCATTGATTAAAAAGATATTGAAGTTGGTGCACCAACTGACTTAATTCGCGATTCATCTAAGAGTTCGGAAAACAAACGGCGACCTTGTTAGGTCTAGCATCACTTAAATTTTTAAATTGTTGATAATTCTACAATTAATGCACGCAAATTAACTGAATGCATAAGTACCCTAACCGAAACTTAATAAAAAAGTAATTCAATCACTTTTAAAGAAACAATGCACAATTTACCAACATATAAGAATAAAAACTAAGCTCTCCGAGCCGGTTATCAGAGCGGGAATATGCATACATGTTTATAAATGTTTGGTGCGGCTGACTGCAGCTAAAAACGGAGGTGCGCAACCAGATGTTATAGCAGACCCATATATGAAATTTCAAAGTTCTACGGCTTTTCGTTTTTAAGTTATGTGAGATACATACATAAATACGTACGTACCATCGTCACGAAAAAATATCTTCTGAATCCATTTTAGATCTATTTTAAGTGCCATTTACACTGGGGTGTATCTGAGCTAACGGAGTCCGTTCCTAGCTCCGCTATGCCTGCAGTTCAGATTTTCAACTTGCTGCCGTATGGGGTAGAACTGGTTTCGGAGATGGGTCGGCTTCGTCCGTTTCCTAAGTTAGCTCAGATAAACCCCAGTGGAAACGGCCATTTACTGTCTGTTTCGGAAAAGAGATCATCCGTACGTACAAATATTACGCAAACACATCGTTCAAATGGATTCGAGAGCAGCCAAAATGAATATTTACGCTGAAATACGATACCCGAAATTTTTCTTGATTACAATAATTCCTTTACTTCGTCCAAGGAAATAAAAAGGAATTAATATTTAAACCAACACAACTGGGTGATAGACGATGGACGGTGACTGCATGGCTTCCAACTAATATGATCACATTGCGAAAGGGATCAGGATATTTTAACAGATATTTATTAGGAGACAAATTTGTTATGCAAAGCTGAATTAGGGGTATTCTTGATGACTCATCGAAGCTTCGAGGGCAGTTTAATTTTACCAGTTGCTACCAATGTATGTTGAAAGGTTTACAAATATTTTAAAATATATTAGCAGTATTATGGTGTGGGGTTTTCCTAGTTAATCCTAAAGTTCTAACTTTAGAACTCCACGAACACTAACAAGCGGATAATCGCTTAAGTGTGTGAACAGAACACGTTAAGACTTTAAGAGGGTTTATAACCCTTTATTTTTCAGTATATTTACAGTCAGTTCCTACTTGGAACTTTACACAAAGCCGCCACTCGGGCTTAAAACAATAATAATTTGAACTAAAACTAGCTTAACTAAGCTATTTGAAAGGTATAGCCGAAGCTATCAGAATCTAACTAGTTGGCCCCTAAGTATTAATTAAATCGGCGAAGCCAAGCAAGGGCCTAAGGTATGGCCGAGTGTAGCAATAGCTAAGAGAGACGTAGCCAAAAGGCAAATACGCGCTAGTCAAGGAAACAGACTCTCTCCCCTGAAGTCAGTGAAGTCACGACTTAAATAGTACTCTTTCTCATTTGCATTAAGTGCGTTTCAGAATTCACATTCTGGCGGGAAATTGTAAGCTGAAATTAGAATAAGATATAGGAAAGATATAAAACTTAAAATAACTGTTAATAAACTTAGGATAAACCTTACAATGGTTTCTAAAATTTGTTCACCAAATTTTTAATACTTAAAGAATTATAAAAAGGAACGATTTTCGCGTATATCTTCCTTTAAAAAAGCTTAATCGATTTTCGCGTAATCCCTTAAAAAACATTTTTATGTTTTTCGAAAATTCCTCGTTGCTTTTAATTTCGCCATCAGCTTGCATACGTGAATTTTTTCTCAGCTTTTATAGCACAAATAAATGTAAACTATCTTGAATTTGAAATCCTTTTATATAATCCACTAAATTATCTGTGTCTGAAACAGAAAATAATTTCAACTACGCATATTTTACTAAATTTTTGATGAAGTCATTGTATTATTGCGGTCGATGGTAACTTATTTTCTTCAAAACAGAAGAGAAACAGGCCAAAGGTGAACCATAAAATTACCAAAGCCACAACCTCGTGCTTGGCGTGGATTTAGTCAACAACTCAATGGATTTCGAGGGCAAATTAGTACAGGTCCTTTTTCTACAGAAGCAAAGAAATTTGCAACAGCAGCTAAGGAACCTTTTTGCCTCTGGAATTACTACGTAGACTATACTTCCGCATTTTCTGGTGGTAATAAGGAAGATTTATCCCAGATTTTATCTATTATTAATTCGATTGATTCAGCCATCCAGTTCGCTTTTGAAACTGAATTTGACTCCCTTCCCTTCCTTGATATTCTTATAATACTCAATGAATCTGATTTTATCACTACTGTTTAAAGTAAACACTTTTATGTTTATTTACCGCCTCATGCTAAGTTATATATCACGCACTAAAAAAATCGCTTCTCTTTACTATTATGTTTTTTGGCGCTCTCGAAGTGTATTCCTCAGAATATCTGATTGGTAATGAACTCAATTGCCAGTGAGCGATAATTTTCTCCCGTGTTCATTAATAAATAATAACCTCATCATTATTAAGAATAACAATAATAATCTTGTCGTGCTTTCATTTAACCCTTCTGTCAGTTACAAAATTGTACGGATTCTTCAAAGGTTCAATTTTCAAGTCATTTTCTGTCTTATGTCTAAAATCGATGGTTCGGTTCTTAAAGATTCCATTTCTGACTTTAATCTAGGGGAATTTATAGCATATTGTGTCAGTGTGGTTTGAGACACATTGGTCAAACTAAAAGAGCGTTAAAGTTTCTATTAAAGAGCACGAATGTTATGTCCGTAAAGGCGAAATTAATGAGTCTGTTAGCTAGTCATAAATGGAAATCTAATCATAATTTTGATTTTCAGTCTGCAAAATTTATTCAAAAAACTTCTCCAACTGATGAATGGGATTTCCTTCAGGCTTTTCACATTCACAAAGATTTATCTCATTCAGTTAATGACTTTTTAAATGTAAATCTAATCCAGTCCTTCCTAACCCTTTTAAAATTCTACTAACTTAATTTTTCAATTTTGTTACTATTTTTGCTGACAGATGGCCCTGCCTTCTCGTTCACTTTACTGCCGTAGGGTATGAAAATGGCCGTTGAGTCCGCTGCTTTCCAGTCTTAGAGATTTCTTTGCTCTCGATAAAGAAAGACTTGTAACAGTTTGCCTTCGAAATCGATTGAGTTCTTGACTAAATCCAAGCCAAACACTGTGTTGTTGCTTTGCTAATTTTCTTGTTTTGGATTCTCGTCTGAAACTTATAGCCATAGTTTTGTCTCATTTTATTTATCTAAAGTAAATTCTATTAACAATTAATTGATGGTATAAATTGTATTTTCATTTGTCTTTCTGAAATCTTAGAAATGATCAATGAATATCACCTTGTTGAGTCTATCATCCTGGCTTATGAGAGTGATTGAAAGATTGCAGATATTGAGTTGAAATCCTTGAACTGGACAGTTAAGGGATGTAGAACAAATAAGCTAAATGTTCTTTTATGTTTGATATAAGATATTATCTTTGATGTGATATCATTAAAAGTATATCTCGAAGTACAATACAAGTGATTTTAGTCGTTTAGTTTTTAAACATAATATTATTATGGTTGTACATCTACTCGGGTAATTTCCAAAGGACTTCACTATTCTGGTAACACTTCTCACATTTTAGCCTTCAAAAATTCTATCTAACCTGCATGTAATATTTTATGCCCTCGTCTATTACCTTTTCAAGATTTACTGCTGTTTATGAAACGGTGAATATTCTAAGATGTAGCTGCATGAATTCAAAGGTATTTTGAATTTTCGAAAGATATACATACATATGTAGTGTGCAAATTAATTTGAACAAGATTATTTCAAAATAGTTCGTTTTTCGTGAATGGCAACTTGTTTAATTATGAACATTTTATCCTATTTCATATGTGTATTTGTTCTGCATGTTGGTTATATTTTGTTAGTTTTAGTTATTTTTAGTTATATTTTGGATGTGTGAAGCAATGTTTACTTTATTTAATCATTTTTTTTTCTTTTGCAGGGAGAATTTATTTGTCTCAGTGTTTGCAATGGATATCCCTTCAAGAATGAGGAAGAGGATTAAAACTGTTACATTAAATCTGTTAATTTAACGTAACAATCTTAATTTCTGTGATTCAAAAAAAGCACAGCTAAGATATGTGAGGAGAATAGTAGGGTGTCAATAATATTCTTAAGCTTTACAAAAGTATTGCTAGCATTGACTCTAAAGAACAAGAAAATACATCAAAAGGCATAAAACTTTCGCTCGAGATGATATCGTCTTTGCAATGAAGGCAAAAGAAATCATCAATTTGCCTGTTTTTAATCTTCAAAACTGGCTCATTTTATGCAGTTTACAGTTCGACCAATGAACTATCAAACACAGCCGTAACGCTGTTTGATTAAAAAAAAAACTGAAAGGTTTCAGATTTTAAATTACGTCCAAAGGGGCGGTTTTTTTAACATTTTGTATGTTACTTTTATTTATTGAATATCATTTTCTTCGCATTTAAACCATAAAATTCAGATAAAGAACAATATCGCAAAATAATTTTAAACTGAGCCTATCTTTAGAATTTCCTAGACACAGTCTCACGCGCTGGAGATAAAAATGTTTTTTTCCCTACACAACGTTGCCATTGCTCGTTTTGAAATCCTCCAGTTTGTTCATCAAAAATTCGTTAAAGTTTTACAAAATATGAAATCGATAATAAAACAAATTCCAAATTTCAAGTTTGGGCTTCCAGATGCTCATATTCGCAGCAGGATTACGTCATTCAAAATTTGATGGCTCTAGGTACCGTCATTTTATCACATTGCGAGAAACATACATACATTTATGCACATTCTTCGTTATTTAATTTCTTTAAATATAATACAGGGCTGCAATATTTGGTGGCAACAGTTTGAAAAGTGATACAGACTTTTAATGTTTCCGACGCGAAATCGCAAAACAATAGTCCTTCAGGGACAAAGCCCCTTTGGACTAAAAAAAAATGGCAACCCAGATGAAGAAAAGTTTTTTAAATTGGCACAAGACGTTATTCAGCACGAAAATTAAAAGCTATGGAAAATAAAATTTTTCGAAAGAATAAAATTTGCCCACGACTGACAGTTTTTTACTGATGCAAGTAAAGGTTTGGTCACTTGAAGATATCAAAGTCATGAGACATATCTGTCCAAGAGAACGGATACTTTCGTGAATGACGTCCCGAGGGAAGCTGATTTGTAATCAAATTACACATGAGCAAAAATATGTAAAGCAATTAAGCAATCAGCCCGTTCGCCTGGAACCGAACCCAAACTAAGTTGCACACAAGGAAATCATTTAAATAAAATTTCCCGACAAAGCCATATAAACCAATATTTAAAACACACAGAAAAAAGTGTTCTGGGGTTAGTTTTCTAGTTTTCTGACTATAACACCGGACCCCTTCTATCTCTCACTGGTATAATGAATTCAGAAAAATTCAAATTTTCTTTTCCTTCTTATGCAGGAGACGTGAAAAATATGCAGTGCTCTCGACGGGACTCGAATCTGGACCTCTCAAATACGGGTGGAGTGTGCTACCATTGCGCCACGAAGTCATGCAGGGAGAATGAAGAAAATGCTTTATAAAACGCATCATTGACATTATACGGAAAATTGCTATTCTAACTATCAAAATGGAATTTTTCAAAAAAATCTTGCGGCATATCATAAATCCAAGAAATTTTCGAATTCTTCACAGATGCTTTAAATACATATTCTTTAACGTTCAGAACACTTCTCCTCCTCAACTCGATGGAGAATCTTTGCTTCTTCATAAAAGGAAAGCTGAATACGAAAGACACTCTTAATTTCCAATACCATTAAAGTTTGGTTTTTTCACGATGATCAGGAGGGTTAAATATTTGAAAAACTGGTTAAACCAGGGTTATATTATGTAAAATAAGTTTTTTCGCCTAAATAAAAGCCAAAGGAGTTTCGCAATAGCAATAAATTTTGTGCATATGTTTTACCAAAATTATGAGTATATTTAATACATTCATATTAATAAATACACTACTACAATGTTAATTAAAGTACGTAAATATGTACAGTTTTATAATAAATTGCTCTCGGTAAAAATTTTTAAAGTAAAGTAATTATGTCACACAACTTACATGTAGAGAGTACTTTCCTTTTCCCTTACGATCTCACCAGTGGCCGAATATTTAAGACCATCGAATACTGGAAATTCAACCCGGTTTCAATCCACGCGAATGGGCTAGCTGCATGGTCAGTTTTCATGTTTTCCCCACGTGTAACGTGAATACGAGCCATTTCCCATTAAATACTCCTCCACAAAGGCGTCTTTCCTCTTAGGCAAATAGTCACTGTGTGCTTTGCCGTAGGCAAATAATCAAACTTAAACTCTTTCGCATAGAAATACAGAAGTTAGGCATTCCAATGTTTTGATTTACTCCTCAATAGAAGCAGAACAATGAATAACTCCTCCCTATATTCCATAATTCATATTGTTTTAAGGCATAATAGGTAATGAAAACCTTGTTTCTCTTACATAATTGAAGGAGAATCGATCAGCCCGAATTGCATATGCTTTTGTGGTCATAGTCATAAAGCCATGGAAAAATGGCTCCTTTTCCTTGTGCCTCGTCATTAAAGTGCTGCAAACTTTATGCATGTCTATGATTGTTCGAAAAGACAGTTGACAGGTGAGAGCAGAGTCCGAACACCCGTGCGGTTAGACTATTCGGGTCTCGTCCGGACTCCGCAGCTACCCGAGGCAACGCTTCGTGGGCCCCACAAGGGTCGCGTCGGGTGTTTATTGTGACCACCTTCATCATTGATGTATGTGGCCCTACAGTGGGCGGGCATACAGACTGTTCATATACACTGCTGGCCACCGTAAATGCAACACCCTGAAGGAAGCATGCAAGCAACATGAAATTTACAATACGCATTAGCGGAGGTGAGATATGCAAATGATTAGAATTTCAGCGCAGATGCCCGTCACGCGCGCCTGTGGCGCCACCTCAAAGCGCTATTTAAGGCTTGGAGTTTTTGACGACTTCAAGTTCGGCAATTGTGTTTTTCTTGTGGTTTTTCTCAAAAAGCAATCAATTATGCCTCGTAGTAAACAGCGATCATCGTTTGATCAAAGTATCCGAGTTCGACAGAGGAAGGATAGTGGCCTACCGAGAGTGTGAATTATCTTTCAGGGAAATCGGTAGTCGTGTTGGACGAAACCAAACAACTCTAATGCGGATACATGACCGTTGGATGCAGGAGGGTACGACGGACCGACGTGTTCGATCGCATCCACCTCAGTGCACCACTTCATGTGATAACAGGAACATTGTGCGTATGGCAGTGGCGGATCGCTCAGTCACATCACGAACTATAGCACAGCCCATTCAGTCTGTAACGCATCCTCCAGTGTATGCGAGTACCATTCGACGCCGTTTAGAGCAGAGTGGTCTGTCCGCAAGACGTCCATTGCTTCGTCTACCCTTGACGCAGAACCACAGATGTCTCCGCTGCCAATCGTGCGATGAAAGAAGGATGCGGAAGGCAGAATGGAATGAAATTATCTTTACTGACGAGTCACGCTTCTGTCTGCAACACAGGATGGTCGAACTCGAGTCTGGTCTGCTTGGTCTGCTTTACCCCAAGAATACATCCAAAGTCTCTTTGAATCAATGCCGAGGCGTGTGGCAGCGGTGATCTGCAACAATGGCGGCTACTCTGGCTACTAATTCTGGAAGGAACCACACTTCACAGAAGTCTATGAATTTAATGATTTGATACTTGGTCAACATGTTATCTACTAAATAAATTTTATTGTGATATCTCTTTTCTTTCTTGGTGTTGCAATTTGGGTGGCCAGCAGCGTATAATAGTAGTACATACATTGAACCTGTATCATACATACACACATTGGTCAATGAATTAGAAAACCTTTGAGATTTTCGTTTGAATGCGTGCTGTGGATGAAGTATGCAATTATTTTTTATGATGTCAGTTACACGTAGTTAGAATGCTAGTATAAGTAAGGTGCAAGAGTGCTTTTCACGATGAATGAAGTAAAATATGAAAAACGACAGATCTTTCACCATTTGAAAAATGGCTTATTGTTGGTGCCCGTTTAGCAAGGGAATCGATTTCGAAGCCAACAAATCTCACTGGGTTCTCAAAAGCAGCCATACCAAAGGTTTTAAAAAGTTAGAATCAGAACCGGCAGTCCTCTAGAAGACGTAACTGAGGTTCGAGCACAGTTTTCCAAGAGAGGGATCGGCGTCGTCTTCGACGAATTGTACAGCAGAACAGGGATTCTACTGTGCTTCAGCTGACACAGATGATCAACCAAGGCTCTTCCCAACAGATTTCAGCTCGAACCATGCTCAGAGAATTGCAGGGGATAGGAATGCATAACCGGGTGCCTGTGAGAAGACCACTGATTTTTGCCCGACATGCAAGACTTCGTTTACAATGTTGTCAGGAAAGAAGACACTGAACATCTGAGGATTGGAAACGGGTACTATGGTCGGATGAATCAAGCTACGCCTTATTTTGCATTGACGGAAGACGTCGCATTTGACGAGATCTCATAAAGCCATGAATCCATCTTACCTTACACGCACTGTGCAAAGGTCAGGTTTCAGTATCATGATATGGGGCATGTTCTGCTGGCATGGAATTGGTGCCCTCGAGGGTAAACAAACAGACATGAGATACCTACATATACTGGCAGATCAAGTGTACCCTGCAATGTTGCAGTTTTACTCTGATGGCGAAAAATACTTTATGGACGATAATGCAACTATACATCGTGCCAGAAGTGTTCAAAATTAGTTCGCTGAACATCAGTCTGACTTCCAACGTCTCCCCTGGCCACCGCATAGCCCGGCTCTTAACCTCATAGAAAATGTGTGGGAAATGGTGGAAAGGCGCATCCCACAGCATTCTCCTCTTCCATCTAATTTAGAAGATCTAAAAAGCTGCCAATGCATGGTAGTCTTTGGCGTCCGTTTGGGCATCGAGTCTAGACTCGATGCCCAAACGAATCAGAGCAATTCTCCGTACGAAAGGTGTTCCAATAAAATATTGATCTTGGTGTTCTAATTCATTGGCCAGTGTGTATAGTTTATAATACATGCTGACATACGTAGTTCATTATTATTCATAGTCCATAATACATATATATTTCATACTATATACGGTGAATACACAATGTTGTTCTCTACTGAATCTACAAAAGTTCTGTGGGGGGGAAGTGAGAGAGAATGAGACGCTTGTAGCGGTTCACGAGTTGCTTAAGTACTAGCTTGCTTTGGAAGTTCACTGTTTTTCTATATTTTCCTTAATTGACCGGGATCTATTCCACACGTTAAGTCTATTCCCAGTTCCTGTTAAGTCTGTGTAAGTCTGTTCCCTGTTCATCCAGTTTCTGCATTATCTTGCATATTTTGCTGCGAAATGCTGGCTGTTTGATCAGATGACGCTTATGAGATACTGCCTGTTCCGGAAGCTGTACATGCCATTGTGCGGTTAGAGGGTATTGTGTCAAGTAATGGGTTGGCTTGCCCATGGCTCCACAGACACATTTGTTGGTGTTTGCAGTTCCTCGTTCGTAGTAATAGGAGGGGAAGGGTCCGTACCCCGTCACGAATCTCGTTATTTGTGGGGCTGACTCAAGACGATCAGGTGAGACTTTATGGTAATATTCGTAGGTCCTTCTGCTTTGTTGGGTAGTGTCCCATTCCCATTGTCGCTGGTGCTGAGCTGCTGCCCTTGTCCCTTTTTTAAGGTGAGATTACGAGAGTTTGGTTATAACGCTTTAAGCATCTGTATTATGAACTTTCTTTTGTTAGCCTGTCTGCTTCCTCATTACCCTGAATGCCAGCATGCACCTTTATCCAAGAAATGAGGGTTTTCGTTGTCGACGAACACTCCTTCAGCATCTCCTGAATCTCCGCTATGATGGAAGAAGCCTGGAATACTGAATTATTCTGTCCTATATGGCCTTTCAAAGTTATCAACGTTTCCTTCATCTTAGTTACTATACAGCCACAGCCTACTTGTCCGTCAACTTTTTATCCATCTGTGAATACATACTATTAATCCTTTATGTCAGGCTCATGTTCGAAAAGACAGAAATCTTCATAAGAATATCCAGTCACAAAGGCTTAAGAAGATTTATTTTATATCTAGTAAAAAGGAAACTTCATAAAGTTGCGGACTGCTTCGTATTGGGCATCGCCATGACGGTAGGATTTTAATCTGCTTATGTGGTATTAAGCAAAGGAGAGGAAAATTCGATGTCCGACCTAGGTTCGATTCCAGATGGACGGGCTAGCTGCATGAGCGTTTTCGTAGTTTTCCCTATGTGTAACGTCTATAAAAGGCAGTTTTCCTTAGAAAATCCTCTACGAAGGAAAGAGTTCTTCCCTTCAGCAGCTAGCCGTAGAATGCTTTAGCGTAATCTGCTGATACGAAACAGAAAATTCCGTGATACTTATATAGCAAGAATAATAATGCCATAATACAAGGGACTGCCCACACGATCGTGAAGGTTGGTTTCCACAAAGTGATCTAAAGAATGAAGCACCTTTATCAGGAAACAACTTATCGAAGTTCTTCTTTTTAAATACCGGCCGCTTGCTTAAAGGTGTCGACACTTTAGTGTCACAGATGTGTGATGAGGCACAGAGATGAAACGGCTTCGTGGAATAATAATGATAAGGCCAATTATATATTATATTATTATTGGGCACTATTACTGCATTTCATCCGGTGTTTACTACTTAAATGAATGTTTGTTAAACTTATGAATCATTAATTTTTTACAAATGCAAGAATGGGGTAGCAGTAAACCTCGGATATAAAATCAGTGGATAGAGAGGCACGTGTGTGTATTATTAGCCTAAAGGAACGTTAGTTCCGAATAGGATATTAGTCCGGAAACGGCACTTTGCATCAAAACACTTAAATGTGTTGATCTCTTTTTAAATTGCCGCCACAAAATATTATCACCCTATGCTGTATTTATAGAAATTAAATAATAAGGAATGTGCATGAATGCATACATATTTCTGGCATTGTGAGAAAACAATGGTACATACAGCCATCCACTTTTGAAAAACGTAATCCTCCACCTGAACATGGGCCCAAATTTTCAGTTTCGAATTTGTTTTATTATCTCTTTCATATTTTGTAAAGCTTTAGAGAATTTTTGATTAACAAACTCAACGATTTCAAAGTAAACAATGGCAATACGGTAAAGAATAAAAAAATTTATCTCCAACGTGTGAGACTGTTTATAAGACGGAAATTCTAAAGATATGCTCTTTTTAACTATTTTATGATCTTGCTGTTGAGTATAATTTTATGTAGCTTAAGCGCCAAGAACATGATATTTAATAAATAAAGTAAGCACACAAAACGTTAATGATAAAAAGACAATATAAAATTTGTTTTTAATGCCATTTTAGCAAGAAAACTGAACACTGATATGATGAACTGAGAAAAGACTGAAAAAAAAATGCATGTCAACACTTAGCGCTGCATCGGGAATTCTAAACATATGCTGCTTTCCAAAATTTGTAATTTTGCTGCTGAATTGTATATGGTGTAAATGCTTAATGAAGAAATTAAATGAATTAAAGAAAATGCTTAATAGTAATAAAATTAAAAAGACATGAAAGGGAGGGTTAGTACGAGTGAGTGCAACAGCAGACTGGTAGACAGTAAGCTCAGCCGAGAGCGTAAAAAACCTTGATAAACCCTTCTGGACAACGGTTAAAATCTGAAACTTTTCATATTTTTAAATTTTTTTTTTATTTCTTTTTATCCTATCACGCTAGATATTCTAAAATTGCCCTGTCTTCATTCATTTGACAATCGTGCTGTTTTTAACTAAGAAGAATGGTTACGCTGTTCTTGCTCAGATGGCTTAACTCTTTGAAGGGCGGTGACTACCTATACTAACCATCTTTCCTACTGAATGTCTTACTCACTCGTGTGAGTGGTTTTCAAGACTGACCGTTTCTGAGGTTCCCCTGTAGCTGCCTAGATGGCAATCAAGAAACATAAGCCAGTAGTTGATGGAGCAATTCGTCTTCAAGAAAATAAGCATCAGTCATCGAAAACAACATCACGACAATATGCACTCTGCAGCACCAATTTTGCTGAAAAAGTTAATTGCCTTTTCCTGTCCCTCAAAGAGTTAAATGCAGTTTTTACAGAAACTCTCCACTTATTACTCTCCCCATTAAATACACTTTCACTATATTTAATATATGAATTTTTAACTCACTTTATAAAACTATTCCAGTAAATGTTTCAGTTGTAGTGAAGTAATTGAATCATCTGAGATAGACTGTTGACAGGATAAGGAGAGAATCGAAGGTTATTGCTAACAATGCAGCTGTAATTGAATGGCAGGCGAAAATATATAAGACCTTTATCCTGTAATTCTAGTAGTTAAGCTAAGAGCCACAATGGAGTTTACAATACTTATTCAATAGCAGAGATTAAATCATCAAGCTCTTATCGTTGATCTAATCATTTAAATAAATATTCCTTTAAACTCCTGTCGGGCATCTCAGACGACGTTTTTGACCATTTTTGTCGTAATGCTGATAATACAACAGTTTATGAACTTCATTTTCTATTCGCATTTTGATTTTGGGAAAATGACAGAATAAACTGATCTAATCGTAACAAAATATCAATCTTTGCATCTGCTTGGAATTGAAAGAAAGCCTGATTAATATTTAAAATTTAATTTACATGCAAGCGGCGAATTTGTTACTTGCGATCAAACTATCCTCTAAAACGAGTTATTCTTGCTTATCAAAAAAAGTCTGGATAACTTCCTCAATTATTTTCGGTAGCCAAATTAGTTTGATTATAGACCTTTAGTTGAAGATATGGTATAAGAGCTTGTGCTTAGAATACTAGAAATACGTAATAGTAAAATAGTTACCGAGAAATACAGAATAGTAAAAAAATAGCTTCTAATATTCTATAGACCGCAACTAAAAAATTGTAAAAATTAATGACATTTGGTAACACAGTACAATTTGGCGAATTTCTAAAATTCTCAAAATGTGGGTTAGAAAATTTTAAAAGTCGCGAAGTTTACCGATTCAAGCAACAGAAATATAAAGTAATCAGTGAAGAGATAAAAAGCGAAAGCAAACACATTTTGGTTGACAACACACACAAATTTAAAATAAAAAGTTTAATATAACAGGCTAGGAACTGATTAGAAAATTTAGATTAGAATTTAGCAATTTATTTTACTGGAGTAAGATGCATCAAAGTTTAGTTATTTTAGGGGGAAACGAACATTTTTAATAATAAATACGCTGATTACGGAATGGAAAAATGATTATAGGTCTGTTGTTTACGAACAAACTAAGCTAATTTAAATCAATAGATGTACTTATTAAGAATATATACACTCACTTCCAAAAGTTAAAATCGAAGATGTAAAATGCAAAAAAATCGATAAATTCTGCTTTGATTGACACAAAATTCGGCAGAAAAGTAGCATATATATTTATGCATAAAACAAAATCAATAATTATATACAGAAATGAAAACAATACTAAATTTTTGTAAGTTATCAGATAATGACATACTCGAGACTTAAACAGAATTATGTATAAAGTGAAAATAAACAGTGTAAAATGATAAAAAAAAGGACATTAATAGGGTATGTGATCCGCCCTCATTTGTATACAAAGTTTTACACCTTGTGACCATGCTTTCAATTAAGTGGTCAACCACCGCAGAATTAAGCAATCGCCGTGCTTCTTGTACAGCAGTTTCCAGCTCAATAAGAGGGGCTGGAGGTGGCAAACGGGAAGTTACAGCACGGCCGCAAAGATTTACCATGGGATTAAGGTCGAGCGAATATGCTGGCCACGCCGTACGCGCAATCCCTTCACTCTCCAGGTAGTCATCGACGATGTCAGCTCTATGGGGACGTGCGTTATCGTTCATTAAAACAAAAGTAGGGCCAACTGCTGTAGCGTACAATCTCACAATGGGTTTTAGGACTTCATCTCGATACCGGACAGTCGTCAAAGAAAAGATGTGCAGGTCGGTGCGGTATTCCTAATGAGATCCCTGCCCACACCATAATGCTTCCGCCTCGCAATGTGTGTAGTTCGGTGATGTTTTGGGACTGATTGCGTGTTCGTATCCTTATACGATTGTCATCTGGCTCCAGAACAAATCTTCGCTCATCAGTAAACATGACATTGCCCCAGTCAGACACATTCCAATCTTGCCCCTCTTGATTGCACGGATAGAGGAACACAAACTCGAGGTACCCGGGCGTAAGTCCACTCATATGTAATCTTCGAGGTACAGTACCTACAGATATCGCCAATCAATCGTTGTAACCATAGCTGTCCCACGTGTGAAGGTTGCTCTGCGATTCCGCTTGGCTACAAAAGCACTATATCGATCTACCGCGGGGGTTGTAACCCTTGGGCGACCGGCTACGGGCCTTTGGACAACTGTCTGTGTGGTTTGGAATTGTTTCCATAAACGGGAAATTACAGAATGATGAACACCGAAGAAAAGAGCAACATCGACTGTCCTGCTTCAATGCGCCTCACAGCACGCCAGCGCTCAGAATCTTGCATTCGTCTTCTGGAAGTCAGAGAAACACGTACATCTTGAAAACAAATTGTACGAAAGTTTTAAACACCTTCTATCAGCACTTAGAATCAACTTCTGTAACCCTTCATAAAGCTGGCTTCTTATAAGACTACCTTTTTTGCATATTTCTTGACATGAAAGCGCGATTGGCTGTTACCTAACATATTTGCCTACTTCCATCTACCTCTGCAGCAAATTGCATCCTCTTCAATTCTGATTGGCTTCGGGAAATTAGCATTTTGCTCTCCGTGCTTAACTTTTGGAAGTGAGTGCATATAATTACAAAATAATTTTTTTTAAAAAACAAAATAAAAACATGCCTAGTATTTTCGCGCATTAAGCTGCTGAAACAATCTGAGTAAAGACAAAAAGTAAGAAATTTAGAACTAATTTTTCACACAGACCAAAAATTTGAAATTCATAGTTTATAAATTTCAAATAATCGATTAAATGTTACAAAAAATTTTTAAAATGTTAAAACCCAAACTTTTCAAACAAGCAATAAATACCCAAATTAAAAAAATTAATGAAATCTAGATAAAATTGAACAAAACAGAAGGGAAATTCAATCAACTTCAGTGCCGCTTCGTCAGGGGGTAGGCACATTTTAAATCAATTGAAATCTCTCTTCTACAAAATTCCTTGCTTTTCTGTATCCAAAATTAGCCGATGAACCATTTCGATGTATTTTAATTATAATAGTTCATCCGACAATTCTGGTCCTTCCGTAAAGCAAGGAAAAAACAAAGTAAATTCTAATTAGAATCTTGAACCTTAAATAAAAAGAATTCTATTTTACTTAAAGAATTGAAAACGTAAGTGAAAAATTTAAATTAAAATTTTTACCTTTAAACATAAAGCATATAATCCAATGAATTTAAAACGTTATAAAACTTAGGTGAAAAGACTTAATTAAAGCTCACAAGAAGTTAAAAATTTCGAGCACATTCAGTAGACCACAATCGAAACAAATACTACCTATATAGTAGTGACGTACAGGTTTGCCATTTTGGCATCATTGGCGAAACTAAAAAACCTTGTCGAGAAAGTAATTGCTCATAAGGCTAAAATTTGAAACATAAGATAGGGTGGAACTTTGAAACCAAAAGAAAAACTTTTAAATATTTTAAAGAAAATTTTTAATTTTGACAAAGAAAAAGATTATTAATTGAACGAAATTTAATTGAAGTATGACTTTTTTAAAACAAAAATGGGAATAAAGAATGTCATTCAGTGTAAAACTTTAAGTAAATTTTAAAATCAATTATTCTTTAAAAAAAAAAACCTCAAAAAGATGTCAGTCCATAAAGTTGAATTTTAGATTTCTAAAATTGTTATTTAAAATTATAGAAAAAGGTTGAAAAAGGAACTTTTGTTAGAAAAGTAAAACGTCTTCACGTCATGGGTTTATAATGACAATTTTGAATATATAAGGCCCTTATTTAGTAACAGAATAGTAATTAAGAAAAAAAAATAGAAAAATAAAAATAAATAAAAAATAAAATCCTATAAACCCGTTAAAACATTATTCTTTATCCTTCTCTTTTGGAGCTTTCAGATAAAAAATTCATACTTTAAATTCATACTTATTTCATTTTAAAAAGCATTATAGGGTGTAGACTACTCCAGTTTTCTTTAAAAGACTATTAATGGATTTTAAAAGAATTTCATCATTATTATATACTTAACATTTATGGATTATTTGAAATTTATTAATTATGAATTTCAAATTTTTGTTCTTTGGTATTGTGAACAATTAGTTCTAAATGATAAAGTCTCGCGCTCTGGAGATAAAAATGTTTATTTTTTTTCGTACTGTGTTGCCATTGCTCGCTTTGAAATCGTTGAGTTTCTTAATCAAAAATTCGTTAAAGTGTTATAAAATATGAAATTGATATTAAAACAAATTCCAAACTTGGGCTTCCAGATGCCCATATTCGGAGGAAGATTACGTTTATTCAAAGTTTGATGGTTCTAGGTACCGTCGTTTTATCACAGTACGAGAAACATGTATACATTTATGCACATTCTTCATTATTTAATTTCTATAAATATAGTACAGGGCTGCAGTATTTGGTGGCAACAGTTTGAAAAGTGATACGGGCATTTACAGTGAATCGACGCAAAACACCAAAACTACATTAATAGCCCTTTTGAACTAACGCTCCTTTGGGCTAGTTACGACCCTTTTTTTTTTTTTTGTTTGGTTAGTGTTTTTCTACATAGCATTAACGCTGGTGTAAGATGGAAGACGGCTCGAGTCGAAGCTGATTTTTTTAGCTCCTCTACCGATTTATGTGCTGAATGAGAGGCTGTCGATTCTACGGAGATCCTATGTCGCATATTTAGTTCAATTGTCGGGGTGAAGCCAAGATATGCTATCAGCGCTCACTGCTTTTACTATCATGATCACTGGTATTTCCTAAAACATTTTGCTTAAATCTTACATAGGATACAAAAGGAACAAATAAAATTACCAGTCCCTAGTAATTAGAACACACTGTATAAAACACAATATTGTTAATTAAAAGCTGACCAACCCATTCTTCAAAGTTTCCTCACCTGAAAGTAGTGAAGATGTTTTTTTCTCAGCCAACTATTTCAGTGCTTTAGCTAACTGATCAAGGTATTATGAAATCTTTGAAGCTCAGTGCCTGGAGTACCTTTCTGAAGATCCATTCGAATGCTCATTACATTCGAGTATTCCAAATCTTCAAATGCTTCCACCATTACAGGTATGGAAAAGGTTGACGGACTAAATCTATCGCAACTTAGCCTTTCGACATCGTACAATACAAGCAACAGTTGCATTTAGATAGGACATGCTAGAGTCAGAATGACACCAATGTCAGCCTGATATGAGATTATCCTTCCGAATAAACAGCTTGACCAAGGACCTAGTAAATCAGTAACAAAAGAGGAATAACAAGAAGTCTTCGTTGCGAAGACGTAAAGAACATTGCTCTTCTAACGACATGCAACTTTCGGAATTTGCTCAGACCTTTGTGTCTATACCGTCGGGCAAAGGGAAAATTTTGCAAATCAAACGTTCAAATGTTTTGCAGAACTCGATAATATGTTAAGAAAAAGATCAGTTTCCTAAAGAAGATGAGATTGTTCGTTTTAGTCAAGAATTCTCAGCAAGAAACAGCAAATTCTGTTCGTTCTTTGGTCGGCATTAAATCAAATTAATCTTATTCAATCTTGTTAATAATTATGAACCTTATTAATTTATTCATTTACGTCGTACTTACATACCACATTACTCTTCAAGTAATTGCTCAACAGCATGAAGTTTTAACTTCTAAAATATAGTACGCTCTTCTCTTTTATAGAGTGAACTTGTGTTTTTTCGGACATAAATTAATGTCTTTTGACTGAGCAACGAGAATATCTTGCAGATATATTTTCGCATGAATTTTCTAACTGATTTGAGTATGTATTGCTTTCATTAAGGGTTAGCTACCTCAAATCACACGAGCAGGGATTTCAGACACGTAAATTATAAAATTTACTGAGATGATTTGAAAATACAGTTACAGCTGCTTTCCGGTAAATAATCTCAAATTATATAATTTCTTTAGGTTCTTGAAACCATCCACAATCACAAACGCCGAGGAATTTTACCATTGTCACACCAACAATGTGCTTTGCATAATTGACAACTCGAAATAGCCCTAATAATCAAAGAAGAAGCTGTTTCTTTATAACATAAAACTAAAAATAGTGATCCGCCTCCAACTGTGTAATCGCGAGATGTTTAGAATATTTATCACATTATCTGCTGAAAGGTGTTCAGACATAAACACGCTCAAAACTCGTTCCTGCGACTATCGGAGGTAACTCTGCGCACATCATTTGCACTGCTCGTTCTCAATAACCTTTCTCTCAAAATAAGAGATATTATCTTCATTTGTTTGAGATCATATGGTGGAGGTGGATGGGGCGGATTCGTCCTCAAGCCACCCCTATCATCATCACCACTGAGGCGCGACCTCTTGTCAACCCGCTCACGCGCCTGCACTGGAATTGCACCCCATTAGAAACGTCGGATCTTTGCCAATCACTCATTACCTTAGACAAAAGAAAGATTGTCGCTTTCAGTGAGCGTGAAACATCGAACAATAAGAGTGGACTTTGTTTTTGCCGAACATTCTCTTTTCCACATCTTAAAGGTCAGGTTCATGCGACTATCTGAATGTTTGGTGAAGATGACCGATGAACCTGACAATACTGAGATCGTGACCTAGAGCTCTTGAAACAGCGATAAATTTGCTCAAAATCATGATTATTACCGTTGTGCTTGTGTTATTAGTGGAGAAGGCGGCTCGCATTGTAGTTTTGGTTTATGAAAATAATATCTTTCTTTTCCGACAAATGAATCTTAGGCTGATTTGTTTTTCCTTGCGTTGTATCTATGAAATATGCTTTAAATGGTAATACAGGATGTACTTATGTTATTAATTCAATGACTTCTGTGGTCAACGAAATGCAATCTTTACGATTACTAACTATTCCTGCAGTTGAAAATATGTATTGTTTGACAGACTGGCGGCTTCTTCAAATAAATGTTGCCGAAGTTACCTTCCAAACTTTATTTAGTAATGAAACTTTCAAAGGGCACTATATGGAAATAAAAATTTCCGATATTCTGAACACAGAACTATATTCGAGTGGTGCAGGAGATACTTCCTTAGAGCGAATACTTCTTAAAATGCCTTATTGCCGATGATGTACTTTTATCTACAAATGCCTGACTTCTAGTTATGTAAGCAATTACAATCTTACTTCCCAACTATTACTATGCTTCAGGGTTACTGAAATGTTCTTTTTTCATGGGTTCTCCAGCATTACAAAGAGAATATACTGGAGAATTTCTAATTCTAAGGTAAAAGAGACAAACATTACGGGTATCTTGCCGAGTCTAAAGACGGAATGATGTCGCAGCTCTATCCCGAGGACAGTCTCAGATATTATATTCTCTGTTCAAGAGACATTACCAAGCCTTTCTCGTAGCTTTTACTCAAAAAATTTAATTCACGAAGCTTTCTATTTTTCACGTTTATTAATCTATTAAAAGAAAAAAAGTTTAATAAAAGTTCTGCCTTTTTGGAAGGTAGTGATTCCTTTCTTTGCCAGAGAATCTGCTCTCTTATTTCTCTCTGCTCTTCAATAAGCTGGCACCCACTATAATGCTGTTGAGTCAATAAGAAAATTAAGTCAGCACTGAGTGAAGTCAATGTTGAGTCAATAAGAGAATTCATGAGATATTCACAAGTATACTTGGAGTTGCAAGTTCTGCTACTGGCAAAAACACGAAGGACAGATCTAAGCAGAAACAGTAAGTATCCAAGTAAATGACACTAGAAAGATGAAATAAAATTGAAAAGGTCTTGATGCAAAATCAAAACAATGGTCCCTATTTCTTTGATTATCACAATACTCTGCATAAAGTTTACCTAATGATGGCTAACAAGGAATATTATTTCAGTACTTTGCAGTATTTCGCTGAAGCAATTCGCAGAAGATGATCTGAATTACGTTGAAATAATCTGTGTATTTTGCACTATAATATACTTGTTCACAATCACAATGCTCCTGTTGTTCGGGAATTTTGGGTCAAGCAAACAACACATGTGGCTTCGCAATTTCCGTGTTTGCTTCATATGGCACCGTCTCACCTTATATTATTTCCACGGTTAAAACTGACACTTCGTGGTCATGTTTGGAGTTTGTTGATGCAATAAAAGAAAATTCGCTGCGAATTCTGAACAGGTTGCACGAAACGGCTTTAGAAAATGTTGGAGGCCTGAAAAAACACTTCCATAGCATTGAAGTTAGAGGGTATTGCTTCGAAGAGGATGTGATATACAATGACCAATAAATTGAAATGATTTTTGTGGAATCATTTTTTATGCTTTTTTACCATCCTAACTCTGCATAACTGTAATCTGCTTTTTTCTGGAATTAGAATGAAAGAAATGGAAACAGTATTTTGAATATTAATCCTTACATCTTGGTATGCATTTCTGATATTTATACAAAGCGCTTTGTGAAAACGATAGTGTGGCCATTTTACTGAATTTTTTTATTCAAGTATTTTTTTTAATTTAAAATAAAGCTCATCATAAGAATAATTCAAAGTACTTTAGTAAATGCAGTTTCTAATTTCTTTCATTTTTTCAGTAAACATAGAAGGAAAAAAATGGGTCGCTTTTGAATCTGTAAACTGTCATCAAGATTTAGTACAAAATAGGCTAATTAGTGCGATCACTTTCAATGCAAATTGCTAATCAGTGTAAGATTTCTTACAGGGTGCATTGATGAATGACAATTAAAAGAAAAATTATATTCGAAGCAACATATCTGTCATTGCAACAACAGCCTATTTAATTATAATTAAAGTTGAACCATGACAATAAATGTGAATGTACATTTTTTGAAGTTTACATCATAATAAACACTCAAATAACAAAGAAATTGAATCTGTTTTGTAGCTAGTTTCAGTTTTTCGTTTAGCCTTTTTTTTTTCAGAAGCTCGTAGAAAATCTGAAGAAATTAATTTTCTTACCCTCATGATCTGTATGACATCAAAAAGCATAGTTTCGCTTGATTAGTAAGAAAACATCACATGTGCTAAATTTTGATACTGAAATGAGTGCCAAGTATAGCACAAAAGGAGGAAAAAATTCGTTGCAGTAAGAAAAGATGCTGAACGATATTTGTAAAAAATTTAGTACAGTAAAAGATATATTAATTTTTTATAAACTTCTATTACTGTATTTTAATTTCAATTTAAAATGAACCATCCATATTAAAATATGACAATTGTAGTACACATTGTAATTGATAAAACTGCATATATGCTTTACGACGAATATTTCACGAAAATAAAATTTCAAACTGTTTCTTTTGAACAAATGATTCTGTGCTAAGATTCATAAAGAGCCCAAAGTTCAGATAGTCAGATGGGTATAGAGATTCCAGGAATATGACATCTGTCATCGGATAGGTTTATCACACGGAAACGCCGATTCTGTGTCTAGAGGCCCTGCCCAGAAAGCTGCCGATATCGTACCAGGGGCAAAGCGAAATGCGAACTGATTAATCCCGTCGTACGTCAGATTACAAATTCAGCATGGTCTGACTCGGACCCATGGAGTGACGAAGTAGTTAGAAAAGACTAGTTGGAAGGCAACATTAAGCCCATAATTTATAGTTTTCAAATAGGAAACCTACGTGGTAGTCCATTTCGATCTCGTCTAGATACGATTTAGTCCTAATATACGGAGTTTGAAAAAATCTTTCATTGACATTCATAAGGCTACAAAATTTCGGAAAAATTACATTACTCAGGTTACATTGTTGAAAAAATAAAATATAAATTATTAAGAAGTTTTATAATCATTTAATTTGTTAAGCGATTATAGTTACATTTGGAAAGGTAAATTGAAAATCTTACTGGAACTTCAAGCATCGTTATTGAAGCAGCACTATAAGAGCTAGTTTTTGCCATCGAGAGAAAGAGGAAGAGAAATTGAAAATTTTACTTCTAATTCGCATGTACAGTAATGTGCAAAACGTAAACTATAAACTCATTTTTCAACATGCAACCATGAAATTGCTGAGAAGATCTTCTGTGATCAATACACTGAAAAGCCAAATAAGTAGAAAGGTGATGCATATACAAATGTCAGCATCACGGAGTCAGAGAGTAGGGCAGGGCAAGCAAAAAGAAGCCTTAAAAAGAAGAAAGGAAGGCGCATTTCTAGGTATTCCTCTGCAAGTGAAAGTGAGATTGCACATGTACAATGGCTACAAGATAACATCATGACATCTTTACACGTGATAGAATGATTGTTAGGCTTGAAGAGGGCCGTAGTTTGACATCTGCCTTCCAAGAATTTGGAACTGGTAAAAGTGTTGTTTCACGAGCTCGGAAAGCCTTCCAAACGACAGGTACAGCTGTAAGAAAGGTTGGCAGTAGCCAATCAAGGAAAAAAATGGCTACCGATGAATCGATATATCATCTTGCAGGCTAAAAAAGATCGAAACCGGACAGCGCGCAACATTGCTCAACAGTTGCTCACGGCAACCGGATGACAAGTGTCCCAGTTTACTGTAGCCAGACAACTTCATAAAGGTGGCCTAATCTCCTGCCGTCCTGAACGTTGCATACCATTGACATCAGCCCATCAGTGGCATTGTTTATAGTAGCCTAGAGAATACAAAGCCTGGACACCTCATGAATGGAGTCACGTCCCCTTTACCGGTGAGAGTCATTTCAGTCTGGCAAACGATTCTCGGCTCCAGTTGGAGAGAGGTATGGACACGCTTTCGTCCTTCTGGCATCATGGAAAGAGACAGTTGGGATTGCCTTGGCGTGTTTGTGTGGGAAGGCATTTTGATGACCAGACGGACGGAGCTCCGCATTTTCGAGAGAGGTTTACTTACCGGAGATCGTTACTGTAATACAGTTTCTCACACCACGTGCATCTTTTCTAGAGTGCCGTTACTCCCGACATTGTTTTTAAGAATGACTATATTCGGCCGCAGAGTAATGTTGTTGAGGAAAGTAGAGATATTCATAGAATCGAGCTTCCGTGATTTAAATCCCTGTTACACAGCCTGGTACTGAGTGTCGACAGTAACCATTGTTGTTAGGGGATTTCAGATTCCCTACCAAGGCTCATTAGTTTGTTGTTGTTCTTCTTGGTTAGACAGTTTTTTTGTACCACGTTATTCTGTCAATAAAGTCTTTTTCTGTTCGATTCTTACTTTCTGCATTCTATTCATTTTTTTCTACTATATTTTCTTCATCCTTTAAGCAGTACATTGTAATTCTATAGTGTGAATTTTCATGTCACCCAGTTGATTTTTTGTTTGCGGAATTACGGCCAAAATTAGAAAAGATGCTTACTTTTACGCACAAGCAGTTTACGCACTTAAATGACTGATACCATGATTTAAGGGAATATGCTGAGAAGTACGGAAAGACTATGGTATAAACATTTCTGACGTAAATAAATATTAATGCACATTTTTATTTGCCCCATTTCTAAGAACATTTAATTCACTAACGAAATATAATTATTGTTCCATATAAATCAACGAATATTCGTGTATCCATCATTTTCTCCCAAATAAGTGTTATCTATCCGTTTCATTCATTTTCACCATTTCATTTCTTCCTCATACAAATAGCATTGGTGAACACCACTTCTCTAATTATAGGAATACTTCGATAATTATCGGAGTAATTGCTTAGAAACTGGTTTTTACTATGTTACGGATAAATTAAAAGTATATATTCAACGTTATAACTGCTGTTGAAATGGTAGTATGATATTCACTATTCTCATTCATTTCAGGCACTGAAAAAAAATATATATGAATGTAAAAGTTATTAGTATTTTGCAAGTGTAATTTTAGACTTATTAATGAAACGGGTTTTGTTTTGTAAAGTTATTTGACAATCTTGTTAAAAGTCAAACAGTTATCGAGTGTTCTTTTTTTCAGTTTTTTAGCCCAAAAACTGTTAGCTCAGAAGAGCTTTTAATTTGGTTTTGGCATTTTGGGTTGAAAACTTCAAATGCCGATTCACTTTTCAGTCTATTGCCACCAAATATTACAGCCCTGTATTGTATTTAAAGAAATTAAATAATGAAGAATCTGAATGAATGCATGTATGTTTCTCGCATTGTGATAAAACGACGGTACCTAGAGCCATGCAATTTTGAATAACGTACGTTTGCAGCCGAATATGGGTATCTGGAAGCCCAAATTTGAAATTTGTTTTATTATCTGTTTCATATTTTGTAAAACTTTAACGAATTTTTGATGAACAAACTCAACGATTTCAAAGAGAGCAATGGCAACACTGAACGAAAAAAAAATTATTTTCAGCGCGCGAGACTGTGTATCGGAAATTCTAAAGATATGCTTATTTTAAAATTATTTTGCGATATTGCTTTTAAAATTGTTGCCGCCAAATATTATAGCCCTGTATTATATTTAACGAAATTAATTAACGAAGAATCCGCATAAATGTATATGTGTTTCTTGCATTGTGATAAAACAACGGTACCTACAGCCATCAAATTTTGAACATTGAACGTTTCAACCCGAATGCGGACATCTGGGAGCCTAAATTTGAAATTTGTAATTTATTTTATTATCGATTTCATATTTTGTAAAACTTGAACTAATTTTTGAAAACTCAAGCATTTCAAAGCGAGCAATGGCAACGTTGCAGAGAAAAAACATTTTTATCTCCAGCGCGAGAGACTGTGTATCGGAAATTCTAAAGATGTGCTCATTTTGAATTATTTTGCGATGTTGCTCTTGAACTGAATTTTGTAGTTTAAGTGCGAAGAATATGATATTTAATAAAAAAATGTAACACACAAAATGTTATAAAAAAAAAAAAGAAAAAGGAAAAAAAAAGGGCCCCTTTGGACGTAATTTAAAATCTGAAATCTTTCAGATTTTTTTTTTTAAAGGTCTTCTTCCCACGTTTATTTGTTTACTTGGCTATACATGCCGTACTTTGGATTCATTTTCCTTTAACTGGTAAAAGTCATTATTACTGAAGTATATTTAATCCCTTAGCAGTTAATTTTCCTACAGATCGTTCCTCTTCTGTGTCTACCTGATTTCTTTGATCTCTCATTTGATGAAAAATTAATGAAATTTAAATATACTCAAGGTAAACTACGGCAAGTTCAAAGACTACTTCGCTGAACTTAGAAAAGCGAAATCAAGTACTACTACTGCCATCTATTGGTGAAGAGTTGAAATTTACAAATATTGTTGCAGTTAGGCAATCTGAATGAGCTAGAAGGTGTTCGAACTCACTGCTACCCAATCTGTTGGGATTAACGGAAGAACCGAAGAGAAAATCAAATATGTATCTACTTATAATACAAGAAACATGAATTTAATCTTCTTCCGTTTCAGTAAGGATTAAAATACTTGAAGGGAATGAATTTTTCTTTATTTTTTTAAATAAAAGAATGTCTTAAAGAATCTTATTATGATGCTATTCCATCATATATAAACGCTACGTGATTTTTTCGATTTACCTCCTGCCCCCTCCCATAATTTTTTTAAGTTATTCAAGATAGGGTTATGCTTTTTTTATTTTCCTGTGTTGAATTTCTATTTTGCCCAAATTGAAAATTTGCGTAGCGAAAAAATATAAAAACAATAAATCGTAATTTTAACTATTGATAAAATGAATTTCCATTTAAACAAAATATAAAGCATTTTAATTTTGGCTAAACTGAACAATAAAATAATTTTATTATTATCTTCAGCCTTAATTTCAATTCTGATTAAAATAAAGCAGTCACCTTTTTTTTTATATTACTTACTTTGATAATGGAACTATACCCATATTCTTATTTTTAATGTACTTTAGAAAAATATTATTTTATATTTGTAAAACGGAATGAATAACCTATTTGTATTCGACTAAATTAGATTAAGTTATTGATTTTTTTAAAAGTTAATTTAAGAAAGAAGTTTAAGAGAGTGTTAAGATGTAAGTTAAATTATTGATATTATAAAACCCATTTCCTTGAAAAATGGAGGTTTAAACAAATCACAAAGCTACTTGCTTTGCTCTTAGATCATAAGGTAAAACCTGTTTTAGCCGATAATCCATTGTTTCAGATATTTCCGATCTTCTGTAAAAACCTTCTCTGAAAGAAGTGAACTAACATGATGGATGTGCAGACGAGATGGCAATTACCGACTTGCATAAAAGGTTTACCTTATTCAAAACTCATGAGGTATATTAAGAAAAATTACTGAAATAGAAGCGCAATGTATCGGTTTATTAATAAGATCATAATCATAAAATTCTACGTAAAATAATCGTATAGAATAATGTAACAGAACAAAAAAGAAAAAAAGAAATCTTTGGAAATGACTATTTTCAAATATTTTAAGTTAATAATTTTTTAAATAAGGAGAACAGATTTTATACGCTTAAAAGACGTTTACATTATAAATTTTATTTAGTCGTTTTAAAAATACTCACCATTATTCATACAATGAAATTTCCCTACTTGGTTTTTTCTCTATCTTTTAACCTTCTATCCCAGGGGTTCTTAAACTTTTCTGTCCCATCCACCCCTTTCGCCACTGATAGACGATCATCCCCCTTTCCTTTTCCAAACTCGAAAAATGCATATATATTTATTTATAGTATTTAGATGATTTCTAATGTGTTCTAAAAATTAAAAATGTTTAGAAAATATTGATAAATACCAAAAATTGAACAAAAGTATTTTTATATACATAAAATAAAACTAAATATTTAACAGGTATATAAAAGATTGACCTCGATCCCTCCCTCGAGATGATTATGAAATTCCTCCAAGCGGAGAATTCTCCCCTGGTTGAGAACCCCCGCTCTATCTTTTTTTCCATTACCTTTTTTTTATTCAAAAACAATTTAAATTTCATAAGTAAATCAACCATTTTATTTTTTCTTAAATAAGGACTAAATTGCTTTAATTTGTTTAACGGAATTTAAACCTTATAAAAAATTATCTTCATCATCTAAGCTTAAATACCTTCTGTCATCCAGATTTTTGACTTGAAAACATTTTCCTCACAAATTGGATTACTAACATTTTTTAAACATCTCAGGCATAATGATTTATTTGTTATTAATAATGATCTTGTTCCACCTAAAGCATTGATTACTTGCACTGTAAAACTTTTCTTTTCCTTTTTTTACTTCCTTGTACGAAGTAAAGAAAGTATTGTAATCGTGAAAAATTCCGGGTATCATATTTCAACAAAAATATCCGTTTTGACCGCTATCGAATGCAATTTAACGGTGTTTTTGCTTCACATCTGTACGTAAGAACAGACTAATAAACTCTTTTTTCCGAAATATATTATAAAATTGATTTAAAATAGATTCCGAAGAGATTTTTCGTGACGTCTGTACGTACGTATGTATGTATCTCACATAACTTAAAAACGAGTAGCCTCAGAAAGTTAAAATTTTGTATAAAGGACTGCTAATAATGCGTAGTTGTGCACCTCCCTTTTTGGCTTCAAGAAAATTGTACACTCACTACCAATAAGTATTTGGACATCTATGATAGAAAAGAAAAACTAACTTTATTCAAAATCAATAGTTGGTAGAGCCTCCACGAGACGTAATTACAGCGTGGACCCTCCGGGGCATACTTTCCATAAGTCTTTGTATGACAGCTGGTGGTATTTTCTTCTACTCGGCTTGGAGAAGCCACAGAAGTTTCTTCACCGATTTTGCACGGGTAGTGCACCCCTGAATTCGGCAATGCAACTCGTTTCAGAGGTTCTCGATAGGGTTCAGGTCTGGATTCTGGGCAGGCCAGTCCATTGGCACCATACCGAGCCTTGGTTAATGTCGAAACATGACAATTGGCATTGTCGTCCTGAAAGTAACAGGGGACCCGTAAAACTGCCACAACGTAGGAAGTACATTGTCATCCAAAATAGTGCTGTAGGCATCGGAGTTGAGCTTACCATGAATGGGAACCAAGGGTCCCAGCCCATACCAGGAGAAACACCCCCAGACCATAATTCCACATCCGCCGAACTTGACTGTTGGCACAATGCATTCTGGTAGGAGACGTTCTCCAGGTAGACGCCAGACCCAGACCCTGCCATCCGAATGGTAAAGGGTGAACCTTGATCCGTCACTCCAAAGAACCAATCTACGGTCCAATTTCGATGTGCTTTGCACCACATTAACCGAGCAGCGCGGTTGGACTTTGTGATCAAAGGCTTATGGGCAGCAGCACGACCATGAAAACCAAGCAGATGCTACCGGATGCCTGTTGAAACTCCTCGCGGATGAGGGCCATCGGTTGGGTGCGGTTCTTCCGAACTTCTTTGGACAGCACTCGTCGGTCTCTATCTCCCAGTTTCGTTGGTTTGCCGACTCGGGACACATTCCGACAATCACCGCTCACCTTCCACTTCTTAGTCACATAGGCCACTATTGATTTTGGGTACTTCAGATCGCTAGATATGTCCCTTAAGGATCGGCCATATTTGTGATACCCGATAATTATACCTTTCTCGAAATCAGAGAGCTCCGAACTTCGAGGCATTTTGCATGCGACTAAAGCCGATGCTGTTTCCTGCACGATATATACCGGCGGAGTCCGTGACGTACCTTATTACCGCAGATATCGTCATTGGCGTAGGTGTCCAAATACTTATTGGTAGTCATGTGTGTGTAACATGTGTGTGCAGGTACATGTGTGTGTAAGATAAAACAAAATACGATAGCTGCTTTTAAAAAAATATAATTGGCGACTTCAAAATTGAAATTCTAGTTTTGGTGCTCTTTTCCTAAATTATCTGTTCTCTCAAATCGAGATCTTTCTATGTTATATAACGCTACTTGAAAAGGGCAACTAAAGCTAAAATTAACCAATCACAGATTAGTTCTATTTATACATCAGATTTAGTATAAATACTCTTGGCACAATAACTACGTCATTCTTTCCTTCTCTAAATACTGCTCTGCCGAAACGGCGCTGCTTCGCTCCTCAAATGCCTACGTCATTTCTTTAAAAAACCAATGTACATAGAAATTTATCATATTTAATTATGATTGAAGAAGTGTCTGCCAAACTAATTAGATATGTGTGAAAATAAAAATTGGTGATTTATCGAAATCCAACATCGTCATCTTCGTCTCTACGCTTTCAATCCCCGCCATAACGACTGCAAGCTGATACGCATTAAATCATCACATATTATATATATATGTACCCATTCTGTTACGCGGTTCCGTAAGCTCAGTTTTTTTTTATTCTTATATGTTGGTAAAATGGGCATTTTTTGCTTTTAAAATAATTGAGTTATGTCGTTCTTAGCTTCCGGTTAAAGTTTTTATGTCTTTAGTTAATCTGTATGCAATAGTTGCAGAATTATCAAAAAACATTTAAGTGCGGCTAAGCCTAATTTTTTTTGCCATAGCAGCCATATTTGTTTGCACTTGAAACTTAGCAGAATAATGAATTAAGTCTGTTTCTGCATCTTCAGTATCTTTTCGCCGTGTGGAACCAAAAGCAAACTTTCAGTTTTGTGCACCGGAAAACCTGCCTTCTTACTTGCTGGCCGAATTGCTTGCTTTTGCGTAGAATCTCTAATTTTACTTATAAAAATTGTTTTTTAATTGTTTTAGCTGTATTCGGTGTTTTACGATTTTCTATATTTTTCAATTTTTAAGAAAGATATTTTGATGTTTTATGTATTTTTCCTCGCCGCGAAGTGAGAACTGAATTAATTGAATGAGAAATATATCTCTAATGAATTTCGAGGATATAAGTTTAAATGAAATGCAGCAAAAAATGCGTATAATTTAATAGTCACGTAGTGTCGGCATAAATTAAACTAGACATTTATACAATCAGCCAATAGTCTGAAGCTTCAAAAAAAAAAGCTTTCAAAAAGTTCTCTAATTTATATTTTGCAAAGACGCCGAAGAATTTTGTTTTATAACTTAACAAAATTTCAAAACTTAATAATAGATACATGTTTGGATACTGTTATTTTAAAATTCTAAAAGAGAATTTAATATTATATATCACAATAGCACTAAGGAAATCAATTTTTGAAATGAAATCCTCAGGAAAAAAATATATAAGCATATGAAATAGAAAAAGATATAAATAACATGGCAGATTTCCTTGCAACTAATTTTAAAAGCTATTCAATCCTTAAACTCTGTTGTTTAATACAGTTAAATGGGGAAAAAATTATGTTAATAAAATAGTACTGTTTACGGTTCACAGGTATTGTTCCGTACGTAAATACTAATAAAAAGGAGTACTTTATAAAAAATAAGAAATTTCATGAGAAAAAGCGAAACTTTCTGCGGGCGATACTTAAATGTTTACAGATGCAGGGATACTTTTCTGAAATATAGATAATCAGAAAGCATCTCCACCTCCCCCGCCAAAAAATTTATAAAATGCCATAAGTAATTTCCATAGTAAATATTAGTTCTGTAGTAGTTACTGCAAATAATTCTTTACAGCAAGGAAAATACAGACTGGTAAATAAACAATTGAAATAAGTATTAAAAAATGTGCATGGCAGAAAATAAAAATTATGTTATTAATCTAATGATGTCATCCTTGAAGCCAGTAAGGCGATTTAATACCTTTCTAATGATATTTTTTATTTAAGAATTTTCATCTATTTTCTATATATAATATTAAGTGGTTTCATAAGACAAAATGATTTTAAGCTGAAAAAACATTTTTTTGCTAGTAATTTTTTTTAATTAAAATTTTTTTGAAGAAAAATTTAAGAATTAAAAATTCCTTCTTCTCCCACAATTTTGAATGTTTTTGCCCGAAAGTTTTTTATTGCATATGTTAGAGTGTTCTTAATAACTTTAAGGATCGATTTTGCGATTAATGAATTAGTTTCCAAGAAAAAAAAATAAAAAGCACATTTTTATGTAAAAACTTTAAAAAAAACGTGATCTCAGTCATATTTTCGCTTCCAATAATTTTTCTTTTCGCTATTTTGAAAAACGCATCCTTGTTGCTATTAAGAATATAATTTTAAATGAGCAGTAAAAATATTAAATAATTTAGTCCATATCTGTAGAAGTTTTAGGTAAAAGAATATACTGAAAAATTGAAAACTGAGAAAACGCAGTTTAAAGAATGTAAACTGTCTAAATGGGCATTAAATCATTTCAAATTTCTTAAAAATTTTATTCCTGAATTTCAATACATATGTATATAAAATAAAACCTAGTAATGTTTAATTGGTTAATATAAACATAAATTACAAGCTTTTGTTTAAACCTCATCTGGCTAGAAATATTGAAAAAAATCCTAAAATACAAGTAGAATTTTAATCTACCTGTTTTTGTTCTTTAATACACGTTCAAAACAATACAAAACAATTATATATGAATTAATTGTAATATATTTTCTAAAACGCTTATAATCAATGTTCATAATATTAAATTGTCGTTTCATTCATTTTCTCAAAAAGCAAAATTTGCAATTTTAAAAATCATAAAACATTGTATTTAAAACCACTCAACAGCATATGTGATTTTTTTTCTTCTTTTAGCCATCTCTCCTCGCATATAAATTGCATTTTAAAATAATTTAGGTGTATTTTAATTAATTAAAGAGTTTAATGTTTGTTCCAGCACTATTTTTATAATGCTACAGTCAGGAACTTGATCACTTTCATTACACCACTTCTTTCTGTTCCAATCTTATCACAAATAATTTTAATTTTTGAAGAAGCATAGCAAAGTTGACTGATAATACACATAGAAGTATTTGCTGAGCTCAATATATATATATATATAACCTTGCCATTTTAAAGGTGAAGAAATTTTTTTCCCAGCTTCACGTTGTATTTAAATAAATCAGTTTAAAAACATAAACAAAGGGTCCTGATACTTGAAGCCATATTTAATTACACTCCTTTTGATTTACACTGATTTTTAATAACTTACTGAAAAAAATTAAGAAGTTAAAAAAAATAAAAACTGAGGGGGCGTGGCATTTAAAGGACTGTCAAAATGTTTAAAATTATTTTGTACCATTTATTACCGTCAGATCATTTCAAATTTTCTTTTCAGTGTAGTAAGGGTATTAAGGTATTTTTCTATCAAAAAATTGAAAAATCGGTAATTTCGTCGATTTTTGAGTAGAAGGGAATCACGTGATGCGCAAGAAAAAAACGGGAGCTTATTCT
>KK120813.1:274629-314679 GCA_000611955.2 Stegodyphus mimosarum
TCTTTTGAAAGAAGGCGAAGAGAAAACTTCAAAACTTTGCAACAGATACAATTTTAAGTGTTTGAAAATAATGGACTTGAAATGGTCTAAAAAATCAAGCGATGTTGAAAAAAGTCTCAAAAAATCAGTAAATTATTCTAACTATTCAGTACGAAATTCATTAATTTTTTTTTCTATATATATCCAGTGGTGAAAATAGATTTTTTAATTCGCCCATTAAGCAGATATGTGCGAAACTTCAAACGCATTTATTACGCATTTAAATATAATTTCCTTGACATAAGCAATATGACGTATATAAAAATTAAATCTTTCAGATAATAATGTATGTGTTCCAATGTGTTCAGGTGCACGAAAATTTCATGAGATAATTTAGGTTTTAAATGTCAAATGCCAGAAAATTTACTTACCTGTTTACTTACCTTAATCATAAAATATATAAATAATTTTGTTTCCATTTTGGTACATGACACTTCTAATAGAAATCTTTCTTATGTGTCACACAATATCATACTTAAAAGGTATCCCATTATGTTCGATATCCAAATTTCGCAAAATAGTACAAATTAAACACGTTATTGATGTTATTTAGCAGAATACTATTTAAAATGATAGAAATAGGTGATATCAATATTTTACTTTTAATTTTGTCACTTATATTTATTAATGTTAAACAGACTAAAATCCAAGTGATAAAGTACACTCATGTCCATAAATTAAGGGTAATGCAAAATCAGGCAAAGGAAGAGTTAGAAGCAAAACAAATTTGACGTATTTGTAAAGCTTATTTATTGAACAAAAGATAAAGAGCAAAAAAAGAGGCTATATGTTTTATATTATTAAAAAATAGCGATTTTTTCTCCCTGGAGAAAATAACAAGAAAAACCTATTTACAAAAAACCAATATTACATGGTTGGTATGATTGTTAATACATTGTGTGTCTCCCAGATGATGCAATACAGTCCGTATAACGCCTAGGCATGCTGAGTATCAAATTATCGATCTGATCTTATGGGATATTACACCACTCAAAAAGCAATGCTCTCCGAAGTTCCGGTAGACATGTAGGAGAAGGTTGACGGGCTGCAACTCGTCGGCCAAGCATGTCCCACACCTGCTCTACTGGATTCGAGTCCGGTGAGAATGCTGGCCAGTCCATACGGGTGATATCCTCCGATTGAAGGCATTCGCTTACGATATTTGCACGGTGAGGACGGGAGTTGTCATCCATAAACACAAATTGTGTGCCCATGGCGCCCCGAAACAAACGTACATGTTGTTCCAGAATGACGTCCCGCACATTTGGCTTGTCAGGGTTCCAATTGGAACATGCAGGTCAGTTCTGGAACCCAGAATAATTCCACCCCAAACGAGCACTCCTGCAGCACCGTACTGGTGTCATTCAATGATGTTTTCTTGGTGAAAAGGGTATCTGGAGCTCTCCATATGAAAGTCCGGCGCGAATCAAACTCCAAGCTAAACCTGCACTCGTCGTAAAACATCACACAAACCCGCTGTTGCGGTGTCCACAATGCATGCTCTCTACTCCAGGCTAACCGCAGGCGGCAGTGAGTTGCAGTAAGTGGAACGCATCTGAGAGGTCTACGAGCATATAGACCAATCTGCCCTAAGCGTCTGTACGCGGTCTGCCTTGAAATTGAATTACTTCTTTGTCTGTATTCCTTATATATATCACTCTCTTACACTCTCGTCATTGTGACGTACCTTCGGTGTCATCTGGTTACTTCCTGAAATTTGCATATGATTCTTGAAGATGTGTGTAGTGATTTTACAGGTGGTATATTTATTTTAGAGTTCGATTTCTGAGTGACTCCGAATTATCCTTAACTTATGGACATGAGTGTAAAATGTCTATTAAATAAACCTGTCTGAGGGTGTGCACTAGCTATTTTTCGAGAAATTTCCCTCTTTTCATTTACGAAACTGCATGAAAAATTTTATATACGTACATAAACCTAAACTTTTACCCCATTTCATTCCCAATATTTCAGAGAATATTTGCGAAAAGTTTCATAAAATTACTCCAGTAATATTTCAAGTTCACTTTTTTTCGTAACATAAAAGTGAACAAAAAATCAAGTTTTTCAAAAGCAATGCAAACACAAATAGGAAAAAAGAAATAAAATTTGCCACATATGAAAATTAAATTGCAAACCTAATCTTGTCCCCGAGCACTTAATAATATACAGAAAGTTTCAAATCATCTTCTGAACAACCCCAAAAGTATTCAAATGAAATATTCTCACTTTAAAGTTTATTAGTAATCTGTATACCTTTAGACATCAACTTCCAGGTTCTCAAACAGAAACTCGCGATTCACGGCGTAAAACAAGAACAGCCATGATTCTTCTAACGACTGGAGGACGAAAATAAAAGGCAGTTGGGGAAGCTTTAAAATAATGTAATAACACTTTTTTGAAAAATATTACCAAAACTGACGATTAGAACGTAGTCGGATAAAAAAAGTATTTTTCATTAAAAAAGCGAAACTTACGTTTCTGTTATTTTCCATACAGAATTCCACTTAACTTTAATGAAACCAAAATTCAGCTTATCAGAAGTGATGGAGATTAATAGCACAGGAACTGTAAGCTCGAGGCATCTATTTTACAAAGAAAGCAGATGATTGCAGTACACTGTAAGCCAAACAGTAAACTGTTAAATGCCAGTTCAGGAAAAGATTTTCGAAAATTGGCAAAGAATTATGTACATTAACATTTGTTTGGTACAAAAAGATTGATTTTAAGAGTCAATAAATGATTGAAAACTGAAAATAAAAATTTCAGTAAATTACAACAAATATTTACAATGCATTCAATGTGAATCGTTGCCATTCTTTAAAGAAATTTATTACTGTACTGCTACTGAAGTTCACAATGATGCAGAAAAAGATTTGGTTGTTATTTATATTTTATTAGCAATTTTTCGTTTCAGAAATCAGTAGAATATTTCCAAATTGCTGCTATGTCATTTATTATCCATCTGACTTGGCAAGGGTTGTTATTGTACTAGATATGCGATCTTTAACATTTGGAAGGAAAATGAAACCCAAATCACGCTTTAATCATGACAGAGAAGACTCTTTATTAAGACTGATACGAAAATAACAAGCGGCTGACTCGTTGAAACATCATTTTTTATAAGAGCAATTATTAAGAAATATGCTTCTGGTTAAAACTGATAGGGGTACTAAACACGCCCCATAATTTCGATATACGTATTTTACATTTTAGATAATGAAGAAGCTAGCGAAGAGAGAGACGTGATTTTTTCATTCAACAGCAAGCGAGAAACAGCAATGCGTATTCACTTCGGTCCTATTTATAGCCAGAAAAACATTATGTTAATTCTTAGCAGCGATTGGGCTACAGATATCGCAGTGCATAGAGATTGCAGGGAAGGAGTGATGTAACATGCGGCAGAGTGATGCAACAAAACGCGCCCTTTAAAGAGGAGATGTATTTAATTAAAATTTATGAATTCGAAGATTATTGCCAATTCATTCCAACTAATTTTAATAATTTTGTTTTAAATTTTATATTTTACACGTATGTATGTGCATCTATACAGACATACATACATATGTGCATACACGAACATTAACATTCATGTATACATGCGTACGTACATGCATTTTTGAATCCGGCCCCGATAAAAGAAGAGTACTGAAAAGACTGTGGATGACAAAGAATCAGATTAACCAATGACAGTTTCCGATGATGTTGCTAATATTTACGTTTGAAGGCAGTTTGAAGAAAGTTATGAAAATGTACATATATTTGAAAATCTCTGGTCAATAATAAGAAATTTTATAAATTAAGAAGCGGACTGCAGAAACGTGAATCATGAACCACATGCATTCCGGGTTCAATAGTTCGCCATCATTGGTAATTAGTAAACGGAACGCCTTCATAACGGTACCGCGTCATAACGTTGCTGGATCTTTATGCAAGTCGGCCGCTGTTTGAAAAGATACAAACCATCAGAAGGGTACCTTAGTATAAATGTGTCCGCATCCTTATAAAGATAGATTTCTAACTTGTAAGAAGCAATATTTACAAAGGTGTCGGCAAAATGAAAATTATATTCAGTTCGCGAGTAGATTAAGAACATACTGGGATTTACTGTAAACTTAGAAATGTTATAAGGCGTTTTCTCTCTCCTTCCAGCATGCCTTCGCTGTGTAACGATAGCACACTCTACGCGTATTCGAGAGGTCCGGGCTCGAGTCCTGGAAAGGGCATTGCACATTTTTCAAGTCTCCTGTTTCAAACTAACCTAGTGATTTTACAAATGGCTCCCAAAATAAAAGGTGGTGGATTTGATGTCACAACCAGGATTTGGCGATTGGGTCCGCTAATCCTCAGTCTCCCTTTAGAAGGGAGAGTATAAAAAGGTATTTTCTCCCTCCCTCCAACATGCGTTCGTAATGCAATGGTAGCACATTCGGCACGTATTCGAGAGGTCCCAGTTCGAATCCCGGCGAGGGCATCCCACATTTTTCACATATCCTGCTTCAAAATAACTTAAAGACTCTTCAGTGTGAGAGACTTTGAAGCGCTGACTGAATTTATCGTAGCCGATAAATTGATGCAAACGCTTGACCCTGAGACAGCATACATATAAAAATAAGTCAAGGTGATAGTTAGTTAAAACTGCCGGAAATTGGAAAGGAACTGCGACACGTTCTTTGATTGCAAAGGAAAGCGGCAAATATTAAAACTAAATGTTCTCGCTAGTACCCCCTCCAATGCAAAAACCCGATGGTTCTTCTTAAACGAACAAAATTAAAAAAGATTGTTATATTTGTGGGCCTTTCTAACATGTAGTTGAAGCTTGTCAGAAAAAAATTAATCATCGAAATAAAAATAAAACTAATATTCCGAAAATAGTAAATTACAGGAAAGTGATGGTGTTGTAGTCCAGATAAACATGGAGTAACAGGTCAAAATCTCACAAGAAACAGGTCGAAATTCGGCCTCTATAATATCGCAAGAGAATAAAGAAGAAAGAGGAAATAATCAAATACATTTCTAGTGGCCCAATGTGGCTAAAATATTACAGAATACTGCTAATCACGAGAACATTTTCAGTTAAGAAGTACTGAAAAAATAGCCGATAGCCTCCTATTACTCCAGCTCTAAGACTTATCCTCCGAAGTTGTTAATATCGATATCATGGGTACTACAGAACCTCCTTCGGCTACGAAACATCAGTATGTTTTAGCTCTAGTGGATCGATATTCAAGTTGGCCAGAAGCCATTCCATTATGTTCTTTAACACCAAAGTCTACAGACGAGGCTATGTTGGATATAGCTACAAAACTGGTATTCCGAAAATCAATGGCCCAAGTTTATTTTTCAGCTTATAAAGGAACTTACGAAGTGTCTTGGATGTCGTCCAAAAGTTTCACTTCCAAGATATCCAGCTAGTATTAGTCTTGTAGAGAGATACAACAGAGATTTCAAAAATGCTTTTGCATCATGTCATCCACTCCGATCCATCTAACTGGGATAAATATCTGCTACACTTTCTTTTTGATTACAGAGAGATTTCCAATGCAATTACAGGAGTTTCTCCTTTCAAGTTAATACGGTCGACGGATACGCGACCCATTGAGTAGTCTGAAGTCCATTTGGATTGGTGAGATACCCTGACCTTTAAATATGAAGCAAAATCAGTTGATTACTTACAGAAAATGAAAATAAACTTAGAAGGAGCAGATGGCATCTGAGCAGCAGGCAGCTTTTTGAATTACCTTGTACGGTTTTATATTTACTTTAAATAACAAGTTAAATTTAATTTTAAGTAACTTTTCTATAAGCCTTCATTCCCCTAATTGTCAGTGCCAGAATCTTTAAATTTGGTAGCGTGCGTAAGAAATGCAAATTCTACCAGTGGGAGAAAAATTTAAATATCGATGTTCCAGTAGGCAAAGTTAGAGAGAGTCTGAGAAATCTCTGTGCGTGTTTGTACGCAAGCTTCCACTTAGCAGTTACTGCTGGTTAGACGTTGCTTTACAGCTATTACTTTGTTGCCACTAGACTCATCTACCCGCTGTAGGATACAGGATTGTATGAGCCCTGTAGTTTAATTCTACTACTTGTTAACATTTTGAATTCTTGAATTTTGATTCTACTGTTTCAGTTACTGCCCAAGCAGAGACGTAGTATGTTAGCATCAAGTTGACGCATTGTAAATAATTTAAAGAGTTTAATAAAGGGAAGTTTTAACCCTTCTTCGGTGCAATCACTATTTCTCTGGATTCTGCACAACAGATAGACACTAGAACCTTGCATCTGGCACCCGACACATCTTACTCGGATCTAATGGCAAATAATCAGAATGGACAATCATCCTTACAAGAGGCAGAAGTCGTAGACCCGATGGTGACAAGTCCATTGGATGGATTTGGATTTTTAATACAAACGATGAGAGCAGAAATCAAACCAGCAGTGGTGTTCGACGGTAAAAATTCCGGCACTTCATTCCTGGAATCGCTTGAGACGCACTTTCAGTTGTATCCGGTACCCGAGAGACAAAAAGTAGCTGTCGCCTCCAGTGCCCTCCGAGGACAGGCGGAGTCTTGGTGGAAAGGGATTGGAAAATTCTTACTCGGGGAAGTCGCAAGCCTCACCTACAATTTTGAAAATTTCAAAGCGGCACTCTTGAAGGCCTTCCCAATCGTGAAGGATTGTGCAAAGCTGGAAGCCGAACTCTACGGCTTTTATCAACGGAAAATGGAACACCTCACCGAATTTATCCTGCGTAAAGTCAAACTAGTGAATATGTTATATGGAAGGAAGCCCGATAGCGAAGTAATTGAAATTATATTACCAAGATTATTATCCGCAGTACAAGATTTCGTGGAGCTGAGAAACCCACGAACGATGCAAGAGCTATTCGAATTAGCCGTAAAGTTTCAGAATCGGCGGATAACGGAAAGTTCGAGATTTCCTACCCGGGATTACTATCAGCAATTCTCCCGACAGCCTGCCGCAGAAAGAAACAAATACAGTGGAAGAAAACGTTTTCTTACCAGGCCGTCAACAAGCAAGAATGAAAACGGTAAAGCCAAAGACCGCCAGCGCACCAAGCAAACATCAGGAAGAAAAACGAATTTAAACGAATAGAGGGGCCTGAGAAATTCAGGGTTCAGACCCTGTATGCATCGCAAAATCCCTCTAAGTTGTATGAAAATACCGTGGTAGTCAAGAATTCCCAACTATCGGTAATCCAGATTCTTTTAAACGGCGTACCCGTAGAAGCACTCGTGGACACGGGCGCAGAACGAAATTTTTTACGTCAAAAATTCTACTATAGAAATTTCCGGAGAATAAGATTGTTTAAAAATTGTAGCACAGAAATAGCTGCCGCACAAGGTAAAGTTTGCGAATGTGTCGGAAAGCTATCGCTGAACGTTCAAGTAAAAACGAAGTTTTGAAAGTTTTATTTTTTGTTGTCAAAAATTTGCAAAACACTGTAATTTTAGGTGCAGAGTTTCTCAGGGCGGCGAACGCCACAATAAACTTCGCAGGAAATTCTGTTTTCTTAAATATGGTGCCAAAGGTGGTGGAAGAGGTAAATGTTTCTGAAATCGAGCTCCAGCATCTAAAAGAAGATCAAAGCGGCAAGCTGGAGAAACTCGTAAAAAAATTTAACACGTTATTTTCTGAGAAGCCAGGGAATACACAAATTGTTACCCATGCGATAAAACTAAAATCAAGTGAACCTTGGAAACCCCTTATCGTTATGATAAGGAAAAAGGAGCAATGAACACCACATAAAGCAAATGTTAAGGGATAAAATAATTATTCCCATTAATAGTGAATATGCTAGCCCAGTTGTGCTATGCAGAAAAAAATAACTTGCCCCCTTCGGATCCAAAAGCTTATCGCTTTGCGATCGATTACCGAAAACTAAACAGCATGACTAAATTCTCTATTTGCCCTTTACCTGTAATAGAGGAAATAACACGGAAAATTACGTCTACAAAATATATGACCACTCTTGATCTTACTTCAGGCTACTTTTAAATAGCCATAAAACCAGAAGATGTGAATAAGACAGCGTTTATTACAAAATAGGGTACTTATGCATTTTTACGCATGCCGTTTGGGCTTTCCGGGGCCCCGTCAACTTTACAACGCGCTATGGACATAATTTTACCTCCCGTCCTAGGAAAATCCACTCTCATTTATCTCGATGACATTATCATAACTAGTGACATGGAAAGATCTCCATGAAGTTTTTCCGTTATTAAAAGAAGCAGGTTTAACTATGAATGCCACAAAATGTAAATTCGCAACTAAGGAATTGCGATATTTAGGATACAAAATTTCAGCTAAAGGCATCGAAACTGAGGATTCTAAAATAAAAGCAATTAAAAATTATCCTCTACCAAATACTGCGAAAAAACTTTCATCCTTTATTGGCATGGGCTCATATTATCAATCGTTTATCCAAAATTTTGCCGATATTGTTGAACCTTTCTTAATGTTAAAACGAAAGAAATCCAAGTTTGCATGGACAGCGGAGGCAAATGCCGCTTTCGAAAAATTGAAAGCAGTTCTAATTAATGGCCCAGTGTTAAAATTCTCGGAAGGAAACGAGAACTTGGAGATCGCTGCGGATGCTTCAGATTACGCCGTGGGTGCGGTTTTATCTCAAAAAGGACACCCCTTGGCCTTTTTCAGCAAAACCTTGTATCAGACCCAAAGGAACTACACAGCGACAGAAAGCGAAACGTTAGCAGTGTTAATGGCAGTTCAGAAGTTTAGGGTCTACTTCGCAAAAGCCCCAGTTATCTATTCTGATCATGCGGCCGTAGGCAGATTATATTCTGGAAAGAATTTAACTCCTAGATTAATTTGATAGGCCTTAAAGTTACAAGAATACAACTTAATAATTAAGCTCACTTCCGGCAAAGAAAATACAGTAGCCGACGCCTTGAAAAGAGTTAAACTGAATGAAAATGGGAATCAAATAAATTTTGCTGTGTTAACTTCTAAAGGTTTAGATTCCTGGGAAACAATTATAGCTGAATTGCCGAAGGACCCACAATTCGGTAATATCCATTCTTATTTAAAGGATCCAGATAATTTTGAACACACAGATCTTACTGCAATTAGAAATAGCGCCCGAAATTACGAGATCATAATCTGTTGTTCTATACTAAATCAACAAAGGAAAACTATGAACTGAAACCAGCCATTTCCGCCACACTACGGTTGAGTATTTTGCAGGAACTTCATGACAGCCCCACAGCCTGTCATTTAGGGGTAAGGAAAACGGTGCGTAGAGTACGCCATGCTGTATATTTTCTGCAACTACAGAAGATAGTAACAGCATATGTCAGGTTCTGTAAGTTATGTCAGTTAATTAACGACGTTAATTATAGCCCGGCCGGGTAAATAAATAGTATTCGCGCGACTTTTCCTAACGAGATCCTTGGAATAGATCTTCTTGGCCCTTTTCCCCAAAGCGAGTTAAATAAAAACAGATATCTTTTAGTGATTGCAGACCATTTTTATAAGTGGGTAGTAATAATTCCTTTAAAGCGAGCGTCAGTTAAAATAGTTGCAGATGCGTTCTTACATAAGTATATTTTAAAATACGTTGCACCGTTAAAAGTAAACGATAATGGTAGGCAATTTGTTAGCCAAATTTTTGAGAACATGTGTAAAGGGCTTGACATACGGCATATGAAAATGGTCCCATACAGACCACAAGCAAACATTGCGGAAAGAGTTAATAAAAACATTGTTAAAATAATTAGAAGTTACGTTAAAAATTATCATAAACGCTGGGATGACTGCGTTGATAAATTAGCCTATGCTTTAAGAACTGCAAGCATGATACAACGGGTAAAACGCCCGCTGAATTATTTCTGGGTAGGAAGATGTTGACTCCCTTAGACAAACTTTTTTTGTTCAAGAGCAAGAACCAGAATTTAAACAGGCAAATATTCAAAAGCTGATAGATGAAGCTTTCAAAAATTGTGTAGCAAGAAAGCGGCAGTAACTCTACTATGATAGGAAATGCCGCGAATCAGATTTTAAAGTGGGGGATAAGTGTTGAAAAAAATTCTCTTTGTCTAGTGCACCTGAAAACGTCGCATCAACATTCTCCCATAAATTTAAAGGGCCTTACAGCAGATCGCTGGGGCTGTAATTTATCTGGTTTAATCGTTGGGGCTGTAATTGAAGAAATACTATGAACGTAAAGATTTCGATGTCTTACACGATTTCTTCCAGGCTTCCGAATCAGAAGAGGCGACTTACTCAGGGGCAATTCTGACCCCATCATAAATTCCACCACCCGCGAAAAAGCAAACAACTAAAGAAACTGCAAGTTCGCAAATCAGCAAAAGAATTCCGGAGAAAGAATCCCTCAGCGTGTGGAAGATCCAACGAAGAAAAAATTCAAGTTTGAAAGAAACGTCCGGGCTAGAAATAAGCACCGCCGTTTCATGACAAGGTCTCGCAATAGACAGCGACAGGATACATCAAGGAGGTGGCGCACAGAAAGTTTACTGCAAACAAGAACCACCCGTCCATAAAATGAAGAAGAGGCCTGCCGAAGTTGAAGGCACAGAGCAAAAATCGAAACAACCTAGAGTTTACAGGCAAGCGTCCTCAAATACCGATGTGCCAAGAACCAGTTTGCCAGACAGTAAAAGGAAAAGACAAGACATGCCTCCAGTGCATCCTAAAAGACCACTCATCAGGGGTCAAAAAAGGAAAAGCCAATTCCCACCAGCGGACAGGAAGCAGAGACGGAAAGTCTCATTCATGAACCAGATGGCTTGGACACAATTCTGCAATAAACGAATGGCCGAATACCAAATTTCAATAATCAGCGATAAATGAATTTTTCTATAAATCTTTTCTGCTATGTAAAGCTTCATGGAAATGTTTCAAATACGAAAGTTGTTTGTCGAAAGACTGTTTATGTTAACGCGCCAAAAGATCCGGCCCGATACAAGCAGCTTCGTATTAGTACTTGTTAATGAAAATTTATTTTAGGTTCGCACTTTTGGCGAAGAAAAGGATTCATTCAAATAAACTTTTCATTTTATTCTCCACTGTCTTAAAAGTATTTGCTTGTAAAATGTTGAAATATCTGTTGTGTTAACGTAAATGATACTTTTAATGAACGTCTAAACCTCAAAAGAGCATACATAATATGTATTTAGTGCTAAAACTTGAAGAAAGGTTAATGCTTTTAAAGTTTAATGTAGTCAATTGAGTTCGCTCAGAAAAAAATTTAGTTAAATCAAATTACGCGGTTTTGAGCGAAAGCTTGCATGCGTTTATGATGAATGTAGAAAATATTTGGTATGCATGTGTTTTGTAGGTCTCTCCATCGACACTCTGGTTAATTTTCATATTTATTAGCTCATGGAGAACTTTGAAATGAATTTAGGGTGTGTCCAAGAAGATTGTTATGTGCTAACAGTCGATGTGCGTTTAGATGGAGATTTTGCCCACTATAACATAGTACCCTTGCGTTTTCACACCACACATTGTGTGAAGAGACAAAAGGGGATTAAAGTTTAAAATTTAAACATGAATGTAAGTTAATAACTGTGAATGCATGAAACATCGTAATGTGCGGGAAGACGGAAAAAACTACGCTAAAGGCAAGAAGGTTAGAAACTTAATAAAACATTGTAGTGTAAAGTTATGTTATTTATTGTCAGAATTATGTATTCATAAGTATTCCTTCCGGATGACTGGAAGGAGATGACTGAAGCCCAATTGAAAGATGAAGGAAAATGCAGCTGAACTATGATGTAAAATCTCCTGTTGTTATAGTTTAAAAGTTTTGTATTTGAATGTAAACAGGGCTCAGGTCTTGTTAGCTGTAGAATTTATCAGTATGTAACTGGTCTTTAAGGACCTTTATCCAAGTCTGTACCCAAGTCTGTTAAATTCTGGCATGGACAAATGAGGGGATTTATATTTATTTTAAATAACCAGTTAAATTTAATTTTAAGTTACTTTCCTATAAGCCTTCATTCCCCTAATTGTCAGTGGCAGAATATTTAAATTTGGTAGCGCGCGTAAGAAATGCAAATTCTACCAGTGGGAGAATAAGTTTAAATATCGACATTCCAGTAGGCAAAGTTGAGTCTGGGAAATCTCTGTGCGTGCTTATACGCAAGTTTCCGCTTAGCAGTTATTGCCGGTTAGACGTGGCTTTACAGCTATTAACTTGCTGCCACTAGACTCATCTACGCGCTGTAGGATACAGGATTGTACGAACCCTGTAGTTTAATTCTACTTCTTGTTAACATTTTGAATTCTTGAGTTTTGATTCTACTGTTTCAGTTACCACCTAAGCAGAGGCGTAGTATATTAGTGTCAAGTTGACGCATTGTAAATAATTTAAAGTGTTTAATAAAGGGAAGTTTTAACCCTTCTTCTGTGCAATCACTATTTCTCCGGATTCTACACAACAGATAGACAGTAGAACCTTACAGCCTTAATCAATGATCTAAGCCTAAAGACTTTAATATAGAAGATAAAGTTTATTTGCTCATTCCTGACTCATCCAATAAACTTTGCTCACGAAGAACTGATATAGAGGAGATCGTAAAGCACTGTCCACCTCCTTCACGTAAAGTCATACTCTCTGATGGGAAAATAAGACATGTTCACTCGAATCACATCAGAAAGCATATCGCTAGAGTAAACGCCGTGGGAGTTATCTTCGAAAACGAAGAAGAATTTGGAGAAATTCATCTGATTCCGCAAGCTTCATCTCAAGATATTTATAGTTCACTTTAAGAAATTGAAGCTTGAACATTTGGACGAACGATCAACAGTAGCAAATCCGGCAACTCATAAGAAAATGCGAATCGTTATTTACAGGTAAAGTGAAAATTGTAAATGTGGTCTGTCATAAAATTAAATTAAAAACCCAATGAAGAAAGTAAAAAAGGCATATTTACCGAATTCCCGAAACTTTAAAAGCCAAAGTTGATGAATAATTTGAGGATCTGTTAGAACTTGATATAATGAAAGAAAGTAGAGCTGGAATTTCATATCCTTTAGTTTGTGTAAACAAGAAAGGTGGAGGAATTCGACTATGTATTGATTATCTTTCATAGTGTAACAATGCTGTACGACAAGCTAATGTAATATCAATAGTGGATTTGTTACGATTAAATTGAACTTATTTATTATATTATTATTTTAATTGTTGAATTATTCCCATGGATCCTGAAAGTCGTGATTACACTTCACTTAAACCCCATCGAAAACAGTACAGATTTAAAGTTCTGAGTTTTAATCTGAAAAACGCTGCAGCAATATTTCCAAAGGAAATCAATAAATCAGTCTACCAAATACAGAGATTTTGCCTGAGCATGTATATTGACGAGACCGCAATTTTTTCAAAAGACTGGAAATCTCATATGATTCATTTAGATTTTGTAGTTGCTATATTTGAAGAGCTTTCCTTTATAGAAAATATCAGAAAATGTGATTTTGCAAAACCACAAATTAAATTTTTGGGTCATGGAAACGTCAAGCGAATCCCAAGAAAATAAAATCTATAAGGTTATTATTTAAATTAGTCAGTTAACCTCTCCTTCCCGTTTCCTTCACCAGAAATGTAAATGAGTTACATAGCATTTAAGCTTAGGTTTTGGAAGTAAGACAGTGTTTCTGTCTCTCGTAGTCATATTTGTTCTTCCAACTCTGATAACTCTGTATTGCTTTGCGTTTTTGCTGCCGACATTTGAATTTGATACGCTGGTTAGAGTATTTGAAGCAGCCAGTGTGTGGTTAATTTTGTTAGCACGAGAAAGTGCATTTATTTTCAAAGTCTGTGTTTAAATAAAAATGTTTATTTCAAAGACTTTATAGTTAATTTAAGACACAGCGATAATTCGCTTTACATTTTTTGAGACTTTTGAATTAGTTTATGCTCCCAAAGTAAAAAAAAACTCTATAAGTTGCCCCAGATTAAATCCGACCTAACCCGAGCGATAGATAATTCGTCAGCATCAGAATTTGGCGATTGGTTTGTTCTGTCATCACCAGTCGCCCTTTAAAAGGAAGAGTATATAAAGTACTTTTTCTCTCCTTTCTGCATGTATAAGTGGAAAGGACATAGCCGATTTCATCAGTTTTCTCATATCCAAAAATTCTGAAAGACTTTGCAAGCGGCACCCGAACAAATCACGAAGAATGGCACAAGGCAAAACAACTTTTTGTCTGGTCTCCCTGAAGATCGCGCGCTGCACCGGTACCAGTAAGTCTCATAGAAGGAAGGATTCGAGTTCATCGTAGATACAATGCGAACGTCAATGAAACCCGCGGCGACTTTTGAAAGCAAAAATTCGGTAGTGACCTTTCTTAAATAATTGGATTTTCATTTTTTGCTTTACTCAGTTGCGGAAGTAAGACGATTACAATTGCAACCGCCGCACTGCGAGGACAGGCACTGAGTTGTTACAAAGGCATTGGTAAATTTTTGTTGGTGAACCAGGCAGTGAGAATTTTACATTCGAAATATGTAAAACCACTCTCACGAAAGCATTCCTCGTGGTCATAGAGAGGGCAAAATTAGAAGCGAAACTGTTTGATAGATATTAAACCAGGTCGAAGAACTGATTAAGTGTATATTGAGGAAAATTGAAGTCATAAACCTACTGTATGGAAAACACAGATGCGGAAGTTATCCAAATTATACTGCCTAGGTTATTGCTACAAATTCAGAACTTTATTGAATTGCGGAACCCCAGTACATTAGAATAGTTATTTGAACTAGTAGTGAAGTTTGAAACTAGAAGGGTATTAATATATACAAGTAAAGCGGGGTACAAGCGCAGATTGAAAGAACGTTTTCGTAGGCCTATAGTGCAAGAAAGCCCAAGGTTTGACAGCAGATGTTTTGGTAACAGAAAAAATTTTCAGCCGCTAATGGCGATCGTCAAGATAAATCAGAGAAGAGAAAAACAGGGGGAAGGCAATAAGAATTTTAACTAATCAGGGGTAGTGAAATACAGATGATACAATCATCCCGGAAGGAACGAAATCCCTCTTGGATTCAGCTGAATACAGTGGTGAAAACAAATTTGTTCCTAAGAGTCATTCAAATTCTATCAAACAACATACTAATTGGAATGGATTTTTAAAGGCGGCGGAGGCAAAAATTAACTTTCAGGAAGTAACAGTTTAGTTGACATGAATAAACTGGAAGAAAAAGAAGCGCAGCTTCCGGCCTTGGATCTGAAATAATTGAAGCCGGACGAAAAGGTGAAGCTGGAACAGTTGGTAAAAATATTTTCAAATTTATTTGGCAACACCTTAGGGGTATTTCAAATGGTAAATAGTGTACTGAGATGGGATATTACTTCCTTCATCTCTCCGATCAAAACCTTACCGCTGTAATAAAGTTAAAGAAGATATCATTGAAGGTATATTGAGGAAATGTTAATAAAATTATAATTTCCGTAAGTAGCCTTTACGCTAGCCAGGTAGTAGCGTGCCGAAAGAAAAATAATCTTCCACCAAAGGATTTAAATCACGGTGTTTTCCAATTGATTACAGAAAACTCAGTAGCATGAAAAAATATCCAATTTATCAATGACCAATAATTCAAGAAATCACCCGAAAATTTAAACCAAAAAATATATGATGACCTTAGGTCTCACCTCTGTATATTCCTAGACATGCGTGAAACCAGGGGGTGTGCCAAAAACCGCGTTTTTGCCATTCAGGAGATTATGCAATCTTGAGAATGCCGTTTCGCTTCTGCGGAATACCAGCTACGTTTCATCATGTTAATCTGGATATCGTACTAAGACCTTTCTCGGAAATACTCCATTTTTATCTAGACGATATAATTGTTACTAGCGAAATGTTTTTTCTCCTAAAATAAGCAGGGTTAAAGTAAATGGGGCCAAAGGCAAATTTACATTAAAGAACTTCGTTATCTAAGCTATAAGATATCTAAAAAGAGAATAGAGACGGAACATTCAAAATTATTAAAAAATAAATGCCTTCCACATAACACAGTAAAAGAAGTTTTCCTCATTTCTGGACTTGTGCTCCTATTACAGGACTTTTATCAAAGATTTTGCTCATATACCAGAACCACTATTAAATTTAAAAAGAAAGAAAGCTGGTCAAAAGCAAACACAGCTTTCGAAAGACTGAAAGTGCCTTTAATTCAATTTCAAAGAAGAAAAAGAAACGTTTGCAGTTCTTTTGGCTGTTCAGAAATTTCAGTTTATTTTCTGAAGACACTGATAAATGTTTATACAGAACATGCAGGAGCGCTTCATCTATATGCCGGGTAGAATTTATCACCAAAACTCGTAAGATGGGCCCTTAAATTGCAAGAATATTGTTTAATAATTAAACTTACTCCAGCGAAAATATAGTAGCAGGTGTTCTATGCAGAATAAAATTAGATGATGACGGGAATGGAATTAAATGTGCAATGTTAACTTAAAAATTTTGGATTCTCGCGAAGTGTTTGTAGCAGAGTTACAAACAGAACCAAAATTTAAAAATATTTATGCAAATTAAAAGATTTTGATCATTTCAAACACCAAGATATGAGGGCTATTAGAAGCACAGTTGCATTATATGAAAAAATTGACAATTCTTTGTTTTATTCCAAGGTAACAAGCAATAATAACGAATTAAGACCAGTTATCCCAGCGAGTTTAAGAGTTATCCTAGCTAGATTTATGTCCTCAAAGCGAGACATCCCAGAGTTAAGTTATTTGCATGAATTGCAGGTTGCGCCAATTTCAGGCCATCTGTGGATACGAAAAACAATTCAGAACAGAATTCTATAGAAATTCGTTACTGAAAGTATCAAATTCTGTAATATTTGCCAGTTAGTTAACGATATTAATAATAGCCCGGTCGGGTACTTGAATAGCATAAAAGCCACCTTCCCTAATGAATTCACAATAATAATACTAGATCCCTACGCACGTAGTGAAAAAAAAAATGTAAATAAATATTTGCTCGTAACCGCGGATAATTTTTCGAAATGAATAATAATAGTTTCCTTCAAAAGAGCTTCCGCTAAAATTGTTACAGGTATTTCTCTAAATAAATTTATATTAAAACACAGCTTCACCTAAAATAATATCAGATAACGGAAAACAATTTATTAGTCAAATCTTTGAGGGTCTATGTTCAGGTTTTGAAATACGACATTTTAAGATGGTTCCTTATTGATCGCAATCTAATATGGAAGCTATAACTAGAAACACAGTTGAAATCTTCGACACGGCACCGGTCACAACGGGATTTTACACTTAATAACCTTAATTAGGTTATGTTGGGTTACTTCAAAGATACAAAGCACATAAGGTCTGCTTGTTTCAGGGATAGGATGCCTTCGTGGAGGACTAAGGAGAACTGGTTCATGTTACTCTTGGGGGAAATCTCCGAAATCCAACCATATGGCAGCCGTTCGCCTAGATTCGGAAGCCAGGTCAAATTACCAATGCTCAACCGTTTTAACCATTCGGTGAATGGAGAGGCTCTAAAACTAATAAAGAAAAACCGCATTATTTGCTTCTCGAAATACTTTTACTCTAAAAGACGGTTTCTCCCTCCTTTCCACATGCCTTCGTGAATATTCGACTCGTACTCGGAAGGTCTACAGTTCGAATACCGACGAGGGCAATGCACATTTTTCCGGTCTCCAGCGTCAGAAAAAAACTAATGACTCCATAAGTGGCGTTCGAATTAAAAGGTGGTGGGCGATGCTTCCTCACCACTAGGATTTGGCAACTGGGTGCTCTAATCCCCAGCCGTCCTTTAAAAGGGAGAGTATATGAGGTATTTTCTCCCTCTTTTCCGCATGCCTTCGTGGTGTAGTTGGAAGCATACCCGAAGCGTATTCGAGAGGCCTGGTGTTCGAATTCTGGCGAGGGCACTGCTTATTTTTCATGTCTCTTGCTTCAAAAAAACTTAACGACTTTACAACTCTTTTTATTTGACATAATTGCCAGAGATAAGGTACGTGTTTGTTATTTATATCATGAATAATAAATCATGAATTAATGCGGATTTTGCGCTTTATTTAAAATTCATTTATCGTAAAGCTACGAGTGTCAGGTGATACAAACTGAATATGAATAACCTTTATAAATTGTTGTATCACTGCATATTTCTGTGCCATATATTCGTTATGCACCGTACAACGAATACGCATGCAGACCAAGAAATGTTCTGATGAATAAACTCATTCCCACACTACATACAAGAGAATTTCATCATACATTAAAAAGTGGTGCTAAATTTGGTTTGCTTTTTGTTTGAACGGCAGAATAAAAAAGAAGGGGGGATCCATGAATAATCCGTCAGGGGGGAAAATCCATGAACATTTCAAAAATAACGGTGAAGCGATCATGCAAACAAACATATTGTTAAATCTTAGATACCATTCAAGAATTACAAGTTTCGAGAAGAAGAGCATGAGGGAGACCTGACAAAAAGATTCTTTTGGTTAAGGAGAAAAATGCAAGAATCCATGTTGTCAAGCTCAATGACCTTCTTAAGAGGAGGGAATCTGACTGATTCAACAATTTTAAAAACGAAATTATATTTAATTAGAAGTGGGAAGAGATTAATATAATTACTGACACACACTAGAAAACAATTTAGACATTTTAGAAACTTCTTAAAACCTGGATATCGCGTAAAACGACAGACGTCTAAGGTAAACATCAGCTAAATCTCCCATCTCCGGTAGAAAACTAGAAAGATTTAGACTATGAGATTGTGTATATGTATGGGGACGGTAAGTACTTTAATTCCGTCACATCGGTAGAGGCCAAAACTTCAAACATCAAACATCTGAAATGCCCGTATATACGAAATTTTATTGGATGGATTTCCTTCCCCTATGTCAAGTAGAATGCTGCAGCGTTAACAATAACTTACCTAAGTGAAACGATTACGTCTCTCTGGGAATATTTGTGCTGCTTCACTCATTGTGTGCAGTTTCCCCTTAGTATAGGATTGCGGCTGCGATCATCAATAGCTAAACAAATAAAAGGGAAGGTGCATTCAAATAAAAGAATAATAGTTTCAAAAGAATAATTGTTATGTCATTTAATAACTCCGGATACCAATGAGATATGCGGATGAGGGAAAGCATTAGGTAGAAAATGGATGCAGGCATTAGGGCGGCCTGCCGATGTCTGAATGCTCGGGCGGCTCGAGAGATTTTGCTGTAAAAAAGTTAATACCCTTTATTAATTGTTATCATTTTCCAATATTTGGGGATGTTTTAACACTCTCTGATATAATTTTATATCTATCTGATTTATGTTTATGTTTCGTTCGTAAAGACATAGTGTGTAGACATGTGTGTCCCTGATTATTGTTTAACGTTTAATTTAAATTTGATTGTTCTGTTGATTTACATCAACACGAGCTATGGTTATTGTAGTACAAGAGCGTGCACTTATCCGAGTTCTGTTTAAACAAAAAGGCTTTTATGACCTGCTTTAGACTTTGTTCTGCGATAACTCACTTCACTGTGTTAGGTTATAGGAGTAGAACATCATTGCAGCTCAAGTGCGATCCTATAAACAAATGAGTTAAACACGCCGCAAGTCTAAATTATTTCGTGAAGTCATAAGAATGCTAAATAAATTAAAGTTTCAGACTGGTCTTCTAATTGGACTAGCTACCACTTTTACCACAAAAGCCCGCATAGGAGAAAGCGATATTTTTTTTATATTCCCCTCCCCCCTCAATTCAAGGATGAGCGTGCAGAAGTATGAGACCCAGTCGATCAAATCCAGGGGGGAAGGAATTATTATTTACCACTGTTGAGACAGTGTTATTATTATTTTAAATAATATATTTCTTTATTTTTTAAGAAACAAAACGTGCAAAGTCAACTTATGCCTTTGCTGAAATTCCAAATACTGATCTTCCAGTTGATATCTGAAAGTCATACTACTTATACTATGAGAGCTCGCAGGGAGGAATACGATTATTGTTTATAAATATTTATAATCAAAATAACAATAAGCAAATTCTTACGACAAACTTATCTAGAATCATTTAAAAAATGAAATCATTACCATAAAAACAAAGTTTTGCTTTTCAGTGATTACAAAAATGCATATACGTATAAAAACGCGTGCCATTTTAGATACATCAAATTTAGAAATTTGGTCGTTATTATTGCTGTTGGTTATCTTCCTGATCGTGAGTCAGATTCCAAATCAGATCCAATAATTCAGCAAGACCAAAAGTAACATGGAGCGCAAACACGTTGGTCAAAACACGTTATGGGGGACAGCACGAATTTCAGTTTGGACTTTACTCGCAGAAATTTAAAATTTCTATGTTATTGAAAGGGTCGTTAAACGTCTTCTAATTATTTAACACATTTCTCAACGATGTTCAGGTACAAAAGCAGTTTGATTATAATTTCTACATACACTGAGATGAGTTTTAGACTCAAGCTGATAATCCAAAGTTATTTTAAACAGAAGGTATTGATACAATAATGTAGTGAATAATATATTTCCTTTTGATAATGTTCATTCCCTAAGAATATCACTTAATCTGTTTAAGTATCGATAACAGATGCAGTTGTAAAAATCTAAATCTGGAAAATGTGAGGGATTTTATACCTCATTCTACTACACTCCGTAAAATTACAGTTTTGTAATAATTTTATGATGTCTAACCAATTTTTACTTCAATTGCTAACTTCTTCAGCTGTTACAACGATACGGGGGATATTATTCCCTTTCTAGAATCTAACTCAAATTTACTGAAGAAACCTAAATAAATAAAACATTATTAGTTCATTAATGTTCTACCAGACCCATAAACTTGATAATTACCAACTAAACTTCTGCTCCTTGCAGAGAAATTAATGTTACAAATTTAGTAAGAAATGCAGCACGTTTCATTTGACAACCCTCTAAAGAAGTAATTCACTATTTTTTTCTCACGAAATGCTATCCTATTAAAAACTCAGTTAAAGAAAAGCTTTTAAAAAATCCCACCCGCGATAATACGAGGCAAGACATTTTAATAAATGAAGAGGAAATGTTGAAAACAATGAGAAATAACAGCTATTGTCAATTATTATCTTTTCAACCGAGTAGCATCTCCTTTTATTAACTCAGTTTTAATATTTTGCAGAGTTTGAAATAATTTAGAAAAAGGGGAACATTTGTGGTAGGAGACTATATGTTGAAAATTTAATTAGTTAATTTCACTCAAAATATAATCTTGTAACCAAAAGGCGATTTGCAAATCAGTTGTAGTTCTTTCACTGAATGTTCCTGTGTATTTCCGGTTCGACGAAAACCTTATTCAAAGCACTTTTTATGCGTAGATGTTCTGAGATGGAGAATTGCCAGACATTAAAATACATACTCCAGTCTGAATGTAATTTTTTTTTATTGTTAATCTGCAAAACCATTTTTTTCTCAGCAAGTTTTCGATCCTATTTTAGCCCGAAGTAATTTTTCTCGTTGAAATTTCGTGGATGGGCCATGATCTCCATTGACTTCCTATACTGTATATTTGGACCCTGTTTTTATGTACCTGAATAGTTCACTGGCTTCAAACATTGTCTATCTGGGCCCGCAAGGTACTTTTGTATTATCCATTTGGATATTTTGGTCACTTCGTATACTATCTTCTTTATTTTAGCTAAGAATAAAATCTACTCCAAGTTCTTAATTTTTTTTAATCAGACGACGTAATTCTATGCATTTCTAGGGTAAAGGTGGTTCTACATGTTATTAACAGGGTGGTCATAATGTAATGGCTCTTCGGTGTATAATCTCCAAGGAACAGATATGTGTGTGTGGAAATAAGTTCGATAGAATTATTCTTATTCCAGCTAACTAGACGACTAACTGGGTTGAATGGATAATTGGATTAATTGAATAAAAATTTTATTTGCTTTTAAATCCATTCGAATGATCGAATTGCCTTTTCCCACCAAGCCAAATGCGAGATTACTGAAATGCAAATGAGCGGGCATGGATTCTTTTCTTATTCTATTTTGTGTCAATTTTGATCAGGCAGTTTAATAAATGCTATTAGTTAAATATTAAAAATAGATGCTTTATCACTGAGACTAAGAAATTCCACTCAATAATAAAAGCAATGAATAAAAATAGGGCTAAGAGTATAATTGCATGATTGAACTTCTTTCATATTCTAAGATAAAAATTCATTGTCTGGAGAAGGAAAAAGCCTAACATCTTCCCCATTATTTAGTTTATTTACAGCAAATAAGCATAATAAAACCGTGATTCATTGAGTAAAAAGAAGAGAAACAGGCCCACGTATAGTGCAAATTGCATTCTTGTTAATATTTTTCAGTTGTTTATTTGCCAAATGATGCTTGATAATATGGTATTGAATTAATGGGATAAATGCATATGACTTTCTTATTAACTTTTAATGGATTACTTTTTATTGCAAGGCAATAAAAACATCATTGCATCATATAAACAAATTCAATAATATTCATTCATATTTATTCATATAAATCAAGTCACATAAAATAATCTAAAAGCCTATATGATGCTACTTTATTTTGTATTATTTAAATCAGTGAATATATTAAAAACGGGCGAACAAAACATGCATTCTTCCATGCGTGCTCGTATGGTGTATGCACATCCATTAGCGATTCGAAAATCGGTTTTGAATTGATTCCAAAATTTCGTCCAAGGCAGAGTTAAACTCTCAAGTTCCCTGACTTTAAAAATTCTAATAGTCTTTACACAGCGAGCTCAGTTTTTAAATGGGCTCGAAAGAAAAGAAAGCTGTCTGGATGACTGGAATTCAGAAAATTGAACTTCTACTATAATTTAACTATAAAGTACTGAGGTAGATGTTCACTTTACAAGAATTTCGAAAAGTTAATGGATTGAACGTAATTGCATGTTAGGCGCAATCTACCATCCAAAGAAAATGAAGTTATTTAAAAGTGCTGCAGAAATCAGCGAACTTTACAACTGCAGCCAGAATGAAAGTAGTATGATAAAAATGTATATGCTTATTTTATAAACTCAACTCCTCCCCCCATGATAGCCTTGGGTCCTTTGCCGTAATTTAAATAATGCAATATGAACTTCTATCGCAGCAAATACAGATAAATTATATTCAGATCTGAACAAAAAAGATCGAACATTGATCAAAGCTGATATCCTCAATTTATGCAGATATTTTCGGCATATAATTTATATAATTGGATGTACAAAAGCAAATATTCCAAAACAATAAAATTTCACGCATTTTTTAAAGTGATGAGAAAATATATGCTGAATGTATAAATCGATAATTTTAATCCTAAGATACCGGAAATTTTTCACGTTATTGGCTTCGTAGACTTCTTAGTTGCGTAATTGCACTCTCGTCAGTCATACTCCCTTCACCGACGCAGGTCATCTAGTTGAGATTTCATGTTCCCAACTTCATTCCTGTTCATTGTGCTACACCGAAATATTTGTCATGCCGTGCTTCATCAGCAGATGTTTCGGGTAGCTTTCGGTGCTTGATTTATATATTTAGTTCGTGTTTATTTGATGGATTTTTTCTTTTCTTTCAAGGTACATCTTCATCATTATTATATACTCCTTATAGCGTGGCATAGTTGCATGTTGAACTCGTTCTTATTTTGTAATTTTATCTGATGAATGAAGAAAAATTCTGTAGAATTATCCTTTAAATTTGCGTAAGAGATTATTAATGAAATGCTATTGTATTTTGCTTGACAACATTTTGGAAATGAATGTAAAATTATAAATAAACTGAAATGAATAATACAACATTTTTTCTGAAGATTAATGAATCTTTTTTTAGAGGTGTTTAAACTGTTCATTTCCCTAAATTCCTTAAAATCAGACAAAACACAAAAATCTAGCAAAAAATAACGTTGATTTTACTTTTAAAAAAAATTTTGGTATCTTTAGCTGTCAAAACAACGTTGTATTTTATATATTCAGAAGCGTTATGCATGTTAATTATTTCGAAAGTACACTGTTGAACATTAGTGTTTTATTTAACTAAAATTCCGTAGATTACAAAGTTTTTTCCCTTAAAATTCGTGACAGTAAAAAAAAATTTCACAAAAAGCAAGCAAAATAATATATACGAATAACACACTAAAACTTAGTTTCTTTTATATTTTTATTTGAATCTAGAGTCTTGCAGCTGAGTGTATCTAGATTTCGAGATTATGAAACGATTTTAAATGCAAACAGATCAAAGTTCTTAAAAACGTTGGTTCTAAGGCATAAATTTTAAATTCCTGTATTTTCAACAGAAGGGAAAGGGTCATTAAAGGAAAATGTTTCACTTGAAAACAATACAAATTCTAAATTATATAACAGAATTAAAATGTACGAATTTAAAGCGCGTTGAAGTACAAAAATAGAGAATGGTTAATGATGATAAAACGTTTTTATTTTATAATGCAATTATACCCCACAATCTTTTACATTTTAATCGACGGTTTTTGACTCAATAAACCTAACTCAAAATCTCTATAACAAAATTAATTTTTTAAGCAGAAGTTTAAATAAAAATTATGAATTCACAAAAGTGCTGTTACTTTTTTAAACCCAGATAAGACATGATTTTTCATTAAACTTACTTTCAATACATGTTGCTGAAGATGATTAAATTTAAAAGATTAAGTTTATTATTTACTCTTTACATATCTCATATAACTAATGCTAATTTTTTCTGTGACTTTCGTATATCAAAAGGCATGAATTATTTTACAATTAAATAATGCATAACATAATGAAGATTCTTCTTACATCGACGTTTGCATTCGAAAGAGTGATTTTATTCAATAAATTTTTCTAGAAGTTTCATCTTGTAAATTTCATTTAAAAAAATAAGAAATAATTATTTCATTTCATTTTGTTGTGATACAGGTCAATACCTGGATAAAAAACTGAAATAAGCTTCAGCTAAAACTAAAAAGCATTCTAATCGCAAACAAATAAACGGTTAAATATACGCTAAATCGAATATAAAAGGCACAGATATGGAATTACGTTTAAATTTAAATTATTAGTTTTAAAGATACTTAGCATGATTATTATATTTTTAAAGAACAATTTTTTTAGTCGCTACTATTTTAGACACTTCTTTATTTGTTTTTACTTACTTATACGAAGTAAAGGAAGTATTGTATTCGAGAAAAATTTCGGTACCATATTTCAACGAAAATATCCATTTCAACCGCTCTCGAAGCCACCTGAACGATGCTTTGCGTGACATCTGTATGTACGGACAGAATAAACGACCGTTTTTGCCAACAAGGATGGTAAAATAGATTCAGAAGAGATTTTTTATCTGTACGTCTGTACGTCCGTATATATGCATCTCGCGCAAATTAAGAACGATTACCCGTAGAACGATTAAATTTTGTATATGAGACTATTATAACATGTAGTTGTGCACCTCCCGTTTTCGTTGAAGTCGGCTCCGCCAATGGTATACATATTCCCAATCTGTTACTGGCTCGGTGAGCTTAGTTTTTTTTTAATTATTATTCTTATACGTTGGTAAATTGTGCATTTTTGCTTTATAAATGGTTGGATTATGTTGTTCTTATGTTCGGTTAAGGTTTTATGCGTTTAGTTAATCTGCATGCAGTTGTTGTAGAATTATCACCAATTTAAAACTTTAAGTGTCGAACTAAGCCTAACTAACCACCGTTTATTTACATATGAAACTCACTTGAATGGTGAATTAAGTGAGTTTCTGCACCTCCAATGTCTTTTTGCGGAGTGGGGCCTAAAGTAAACTTTCTGTTTTGTGCACAGAAATTGTCTTCTTGCCCGTTGACCGAATTGCTTGTTTTTGCGTAGAAATTCTAATTTTAGTTGAAAAAATTGTTTTTCAATTGTTTTAACTCTATTTGGTGTTTTGTATTTTTAATGAAGATGTTTTGAGTTTTTACGTATTTTTGCTTTGCCGCGAAGCGAGAACTGAACTAATTGAATGAGAAATATATCTCTAATAAAGTTCAAGGAAATAAGTTTAAATGAAGGGCAGCAAAAAATGCGTATAATTTAATAGACCATACGCGGAAGTCTTGTGGTGTCCACATTAGATTTCTTCACTTAGAAAAGAAGAAAAAGAAAAAGCTTAGGAAAAATGAGAGACCGGGAAATGTTTTTGCAATTTGCAGTCATAATGCATAATCATTATTTTCAACAATGTATTATTATTCGTAGCGAATAATTCATTTTTTTATGTATTCTCATTTTTCTGTTGCTTTTTTGTTCATTAATTTGCATTTAATAACTATCATATTTAAGCTATTTAACTTTTGATTCGAATAGTTGTTAATATTTATTTGTTCTATGTATATCCATAAAAGTATTCATTCGATAAATGGCTACAAATCCTAAGTAATCGATCGCATTTAATCGAAACTTATTGATGTTCTTAAGCTGACATTCACGTTGCTTAGTAATGTGGCTATTTTTGGCTATTTTAACAGCGATTGTGATCAATGGTTGTGAATAGGTAATAAATCGTAATTAATCTAAATTTATTGATTTTACAGTGGTTTCTATTTTTGCTCAGTAAGGATGATTATTTAACGAGCTTTTAGTTATAATGATGTCAGTTATGACAGAGATACAATTATATACCATTTGAAGTTTTAGATCACGACAACATATACTACCTTACTAATAATTTTCTTTTTCTGTGCTATCCTGAGAGCAAATTTTTCCTAGAAGCACAACAGCTTATTTTTGTTCCTAACCAGAACACAAAAACAAGGGGTATAAAACTCCAGACAACAGACAACATCCTACTCTTCCACGAAGAAATGATAAAAATTCTTTCTTGTCCCACGAAATCAATAAAATCTATCTCGATCAAATTTAAAAATAGAAGACCACGGGCAATAAATAACGCTTGCAAAGAAAAAAAAGTTCAACAATGCGAACCAACAGAAACGTTCAGAACAATTCAACGCCAGCAGGAAATAATCCAAAGCTGACGAATGAGACTTCGAAAAAATTTACGTTCCCGAAAATTCTTGCATGATCGGCTGCTTTCTCCATCAATCTCCAAGCCATTCCTTTCAATTGGAGACAGCTTGCAGACACTCAGAGAATGCGAAGAACATCGTGCGAGTATAAAGCATGGAACAATGAACAGTAGTACAAGGACGTTTTCTGAGCATTCCTAATTTAATGCTTTAGTAAGGGAGGAGGACTTATTGTTTTCCAAGTCAAAAATCGTTGACATCTGCGAATGAGGTTTTCCGTGTGACAGTTTTAGAGGATTACGATTATGAGAAGCTTGCACAATAGTGGCGTTGTTAATATCTGAAAATCCTGATAGGTATGAAGAAAGCAGGAATATGATTGCACACATCCAATGTCATAACGACAAAGCCATAACTTTTTTCTCGTGTCATTTCTATATAAACTTTCGAAATTCTAGGACTTTTTTCCACTTAGTTTTGAACTTTTTTTTTTCCGATGTAGCTTCAGTTTTAGTGATTTGGACTCTAAACTTATATCTGAGTAGAAGGTCTTTCAGCTTTACTATTATATTAATCATTCTACGGAAAAAAGAGTTAGTTTTGCTAAAAACATTCAGTATTTCTGAGAGTTTTTAAACAAACATTCAGAAATGTAAAAACAGTTTAAAATATTCAGCATTTCTAATTGTTTTTTTAGTTGCTGAACATATAATATTATTAAACAATAGCAGCTTTGATTAAAAGAAAGAAGAAGAAGAAATATTTTTTTTAGAAAACCAGACAACTTTGTAAGAAACGTGAAACAATTAAAAATACAGGCCAATTAAAGCAAATATTAAGGTGAAAAGTATAACACTAAAACTCTGATATAATCAATTGTAATCTGCAATATATTTCTCAATGATGTCCTCTTTTTCGATTGCCAATTAGTGAAATTCACTTTAGTCAGATTTAACAACAGCTGAATATTATCTAAGGGAACCTGACACAAAACCAGCAACTGTATTTTCATAGTGCTTTGCTGAAAGCTATACTATGGATCGATTTAAAATATTTAGATTATGCTAGAGTACTGGAAGGGGAGGAATGCCTTTGTTTAGAATTTGCTAGGTTTGGAGTTCATGTGATAACAACTGATAAATTAAGTTAATACTGTTCGTGTTTCAGAAAATAAGGTAATCTGAGATCGTTTAGTAACTTAGGAGCCAGCCAACAATTATAAACATTATTGCATAAAAATGTATCCAAAATGCAAAATGTGAATGTATACAAAATGTGTATTTTCTATTTAAGAAATAAATGGATTCATGTTTTGTATTACTATTACCACAGGTCTATAAAACATAAGTAAATTTTAGTATTATGCGGGGTTTAAAATCTGAAGAGAGCATTTCTCTCTCTCTTTTCTTATAGACTAAGTATTTTAAACATTCTTAAAATTACATTTTTGTTTTATTTCAATATGCTGTTCTATTATGGTTTTTGCTCTAATACTGGTTAACTTTCGCCGATGTTTTTATACAGGGAGGAGCAGAAAGTTCACAATTTTTTTTAATTCAGAAAAACAATGGTCCAAATTAATTACACTGCATTGTTTTCTTTTTCAGCGCAGTCTTTTTTGATGCAGCTACATTCTTTTTCCAACATTTTTACAGCTGCCGGAAATAGTTCTGGGACGCGTTCATTATCAGTATTTAAGATGGATTTGCTATTATAGAGATCATAATGCCCTTTGAAGTAAAGACAAATTAAAAATTATCAATTATTGAAAAAAGGGAAGGAGAAGTATGCTAGCAGCAAGTCCCAATTTGGGAAAATCAACAGCTGCGTGCTGTTTTTCAGCATTGTATAATTTAGTCCCGAAAGTACCAGATTATCAGTGAATTATTATTAGGGATTTACCAGATTATTAGTGAAGTTGAAATAAGTAAGATTCGTTAAGAAGTTAAATTAAATTCGAAATTAAATGGCTTCTTGAAAATGGTTGTTTTGAAACAAAATCTGACTTCCGAATAAATTGATTTTCCCAGCCCGTCCTCATCCTTCTGAATTTGAATGATCAAAGGTATAGTGTAACCGCTTCCAATGTGATAATATTAGAATCACAGTTTTGTTAAATTGGCCAAAGCAGCGTACATATTTTGAATTATCTTTCTCACCAAATCAAAAGACTCAAACAGAATAAGCTACAGCATTTTTATGTTTGTTTGAACGGAAATGGAAGAACTGGTTTAAGTTTACTCTGTTCCTTATTCCACATGTAAAGAACTGCAAATATTTACTGCAAAACACATGAAAATATATGCAAATATTTCCTGAAAATATATGAACTGCAAAATGTATGAAATTCTTTAAATTCGAATTAGACAGATTTTTGTCTTCACATCTCCACTGAAGACTCCTGTGACATTTACATGTAGTTATTACAAAGTAGTAACTAATGCTTATATTATTATTAGTTCATTATTAGGCAATATTCATTTTGGTTTTCTTCTTTCCCCCCTTTTTGTTTCTTTATTTCAAAGCAATAAACATAATTTTTGTCAGAATTTTTGCTAATCTGCTCGTCAGCTTGTTGCTAATATTTGAGTCTTTTAAAATGTAACTACGCACTGGTCGCCTTTTACCTGGATCACGAAAATTCGCCGTTAAATGAATGTGACTCACGAGGATAAAAAGTTTAGGAAATATTAGAGAAATTGATAAAAGACGTTTATAATGGTATTTATTATGTATCCAAGCCACAGAATTTCTACCTTACTGTCAGTCTAAGGTCTACATATTATTATTACAGTGTAAGATTAAACCATCGGGTATACAGATTGTTTAAAAGAAATTGCATGAAGACTATCTTGTTTGGTCGAAGACCTACAGTTCTTTGTAAGAAATTACTCAAATCAGGTAAACTTTCACCTTACGAAGACTTAGTCATACTTCACATTTCATAAAAAATATAAGAAACTTAAATTTTTAAATGAGCCGCCCGGAAGAAAAAAAATTACTGAGATAAATGTTCTTCATAATCAAAGTAGAGGAAGGAAAAATATGTCACACGATCAAAATTAGTATAAAAATTCTTAGTCAAAATTTTTTGAGTAGCCTATATACATGTTGCCAAAATTAGCAAAATATTTTAAATCTTCATATTTAAATTTATGAGAAATATCTTTTATATTAGCTAAACATTAATACAGAGAGATGAGTTTCAAAATCTAGCTCGTAGAAATAGTTAAATCAGAAATACTGTTTACCAGGACATGTCATGCTATGACCCCTAAAACTGATATTTCCAGAACGGAATGGAGGTGCTTTAGGTCATATATTTTTGAAAATGATCTGATAATAATATGCAGTTGAATGAAAGTTACGTCCATTTTGCCACTGCCATAATATCATTAAGCTTGTCTAGCTCGAAATAAGTCAAAATGTCGCAAACAACCCTAAAACCATATTTCTACTTCACTCTCCCAAAAAAGGTTATGCATATTTTAGATGGTATGCTCTGATGCCTCTGCTGCTTATTTAAACCATAAATTTAATGAAGCGGGAAAAATCATATCCGAATACTACAAATTTTATGAATAACAGCAAATGCTATAATAAATACGACGCGTCTCTAGGGAACGAATTGCATAAATCTGCTTCAGAGAAATTGTTCATAAACTTTTAAATGCAGTGACACTGACTGCCGTACCGAAGAGCCCGGCAATCTGGTGAAGACATGGATATAAATTGGCTGCCCCTTCAAAGCAGGCAACGGTGGCCTATTAGGTGCTTTCATAATAAAGTGACCGTGTCTTTTTAGCCTTATTAGTGGCCAATGCCTATAACGGTTAGTGCCCGCCATTGGAAATATACAATTAGCATTTAGTTAATTAAAATTAAAAAGCTAAAACGATATGGAAAACAAACAATAATAATAAAAAAGACCAAAGAAAACACAATCTAGCAGACAAACATATATAGTAAAGCATATTAATCTGCCATTTTCGACGATTTCAAAAATTTTTTTTAACTTTACTCTCAACAAAAATATTAGAGTAAAAAAAAGAAATTATTAGATTAATACAAAGATTTTGTCTTTGAACTTCATAATATACAATATCTTTTATCACCAGTTAACAAAACTATGTATTTACCTTTAAAAATAATTTTAAAAATGCTGACAAAGGACTTCATATTCGAACGCTTCGGTGTTCCTTTCCTAACCAAAAAACTATTAATTAAAAATAGGAAATATTCAAAATATTAAAGAAAAAAATCTGAAAGCTTTCAGATTTTACATTACTAACGTTTGACTAACGTTTTCTGCGTTAATTTTATTTATTAAATATCATGTTCTTCGCACTTAAACCATAAAATTCCGTTCAACAGCAATATCGCAAAATAATTTTAAAAATTATTAAATGTTCTTTGCACTTAAACCATAAAATTCAATTCAAGAGCAATATCACAAAATAATTTTAAAATGAGCGTATGTTTAGAATTTCCGATAGACAATCTCACGCGCTGAAGATAAAAATAAAATGTTTTTTTTTTTTTTTTTTTTTTTCCACCCCGCGTACAGTTTTGCCATTGCTCTCTTTGAAATCGCTGAGTTTGTTAGTCAAAAATTTGTTGAAGTATTACAAAACATAAAAGAGATAAAAAGACAAATTTAAAATTCCAAATTAGGGCTTCCAGATGCCCATATTTGATGTAAGATTACGTTATTCAAAATTTGATGGACCATCGTTTTATCAGATTGATAGAAAAACGTACCTATATTTATGTAGATTCTTCATTATTTAATTTCTTTAAATGTAACACAGGACGATAATATTTGGTGGCAAGAATTTGAAAAGTGAACCGACATTTAAAGTTTTCAAGGCAAAATGCCACAATTAAATTAATAGCCCTTCTGGGCTAATGCCCTTTGGGCTAAAAAAAAGCTTTTCGCGAATTTTTCTGAAAATATTTTATAGCTTCATCAAAATTAATGTTTTTAGTTACTACTTTTCAATACAAAGGATTACCAAACTGTTAAGTCTTACTAGGCTCATTGTTGATCAACGACAACTTTTGATCAACTTTGCAAAGTTTTTCTCGCAAAAACAACTGAAACGTACGTTGTCAAAAAAGTCTTTACAGCCAAATGTAAATTAGGAACTGATACTTGGAAGTCCATTTCCATAATAAGCTTTAACATTTTCAATGCAGACCACCTTTCAACTTTATATCCTTTTTTTATATTTCTGCTTATACGTACATATTAATTAAAAACTTATGGTTCTTCAGTGAGCTGTATTCATCGGAGGCTCAAGGCTCTCCGCCAGCCTCAATCGGTTTATCCCTGAGGACATGTTTAAAGAAGATACTTTGGATCTGCTCTCGCAGTAAAGTGGGCCAAAAAGTTTTTCTGAAGAAGAATTTCTCGGTTCCTCGAATATTTACAGATATGCAATACCAAACGAAAAAAATTAATGTTGCACGTGAAAGAAAGCTGCAAAAATATTTGATGCAACTGTGATACAAAGAGCGACCTTCTACAACAATTCTGCAACGAATATTCGGCGGTAGTAAAGACGGCCGTAGGTGGGGGCAAAGGAGGCGTGGACAAAGGCATTTAGTCGACCGTGACAAATGACAGTCAGCTATGCGAAGCATGTGCCATTGGAGCCCGGGGAAAAATATCCGGCCCTCTGAGCTGTAGACTATCATGTATTTTTGTGTTTGATTCATTTCTGTTTTAATACTTTCTTTTGTTCCCTAACAGATGACACGACAGTCTTTTGTCGATCTTAAGTGCTGCGTTTAGATAACGGTGATCTGATAGAAATCCTTTTAAAAATACAGAAGCAGTTTGAAAACTTTTTGCGAGAGGTTTTGATCTTGCGCTATAATCGTGATTTTGAGTTGAAGTCGGAGCCTTTGTGCTAAAGAACAGAAAGCAATTAATTCTGTGTGATTAATTAGTTAGCAACTTTGTGAACAGAATATTAATTTGAAATCTGTTTCGATTTAAACACAAAAGATGTCAACTGAAATTTATGAATATTTATGAATAGATGAAAGTTTCAAAATTCGAAAAATTACTTAACTGTAAAATACTGTCCAAAAGATAGAGGAATGCTAGTAAGGTTCAGTTATCTGTTTATAAATAACAACATTCAGAAATGGAAATATTAATACTTACTGATATTTCTATAGAAAGGTCATCATTTATGGTAAGAAAAATTAAATGAGTTCTCTCGGCATTATTAGGGCGTAACTGATAGAACATGTAGAAATATGTTTCTATAAAAGGTAGTTTATGAAAATCAGTTTTCAGGGAAACTTTGTTAGGAAAATTAATAGAGATCTATAAAATATAACTGTGCTATAAAGCAAATTAAGGCAAAAATAAATACTTGGCAAACATCGAAGAAGCACCTTCCTTTCAATACAAGACAAAGACTGATTTCAAATGAAATCAGTTGTTGATATACAACTAAAGCAAATATTTTTTCAATAATCGATTTTAATTTATTTATAAGTATAGCATTACTATTTAAATTAATAATTTATAAAAATTTACTACTGCGTAATAATTAGTACTCCCGAGAAAAATTAATATTTCCTCATAATTACCAATGTCATTCTACGATGCCATTGCTTCTAAAAGGCATTAAATTTTTTGTCGATACTTATGTAAGAAGAAAGGTGAGTCTTAGATTCGAAGAAATTTGACATTTATTTGCTATCTTTTAATTAATATCAAATCAATGCAGTAGAATATCTAAAATATAAGATTAAATTGGGATATTTTTTTCTGTGTCTAAGAATGTCAAGTCAAATAGAAATTATTTCTTGAATTTACTAAAATTATTACTTTAGATAAAAATTAGTTCTTTTGAAATTGAAGTTAATATATTAATACTGAAAGCGCAAAGAAATATTGCAATAAAATCACATCCAGTTTCTTGATAAGGAAAGTATGGTCTGCAATAGACTATTTATTCGATATGACGGGGAATTTTAATACAGATTTTATTAAAGGGCTGATGTAGACAAAACATGACTTCCTTTTTGAGTTCTTATTAAATTACACACATTTTTTTCTGAACTTCATTTAAACTTATTTCCTCCGAATAACCGATCTCTCAGGAGAAATTGAAAATGACACCAAAAATTGCATACTTCCAAATTAAATACCCAAGGAATTTTTTTCGTACGGGAGTGAAACTTCTTATACTCACAACTAGTATAAAACTAGTTGTGTTTTATACTAGTTGTGAGTATAAGAAAATACAACACACAACTAGTATAAACTTTGCCAAATATAAGTATAGAAACCGGGAGACCGCATTAAAAATTAGGTTTCATTAGTTGTCGATTTTTTTTTTCAATTTAACATTGCTAAAACATGAATAGTTTGGTCATTTAAAACATTTCTGTAATTGTAAATATATGACTACGTCCAACGATTGTGAAAATAAAGGCCGAGGAAAGACTTAAATCGGGTAAGAGCCGCACAGACGGTATAGTGGTTAGGGCAGCCAACTGCAATACCGAATGGCACGGGTTCGAATCCCCAAGAAGGCATGGATGTAAATCGTCTGTTCCCTCACAGAAAGAAACGGTGGCCGTCTGTTAGGGGCCTTCATAATAAAATGACCACCACCTCTGCTCTTAGTAATGGGGAAAGCCTAAAAATGTCTAGTGCCCAACTATTAGGTGCCTTCGTAATAAACTGGGGAGCACTTCTGGCTTTACTAGGGGCGAAAGCCTAAAAATGCTTAATGCTCGAGATCTTAAAAAAAAATCGGGTAAGAGAGTTAAGTATTGGCGATTGCAATAAAAAGGGGAGATGCGTAATCAGATATTATAGCTGTCCTATATAAGAAATTTTAATACTCCACTGTTAATTGTTTTTTAGTTATGTGAGATACGTACTTGCATACACAGACTCCTCGAAAATACCCCTTTTCAATCCAGTTTAGATCTGTTTTACAATACTTTTTGGAAAAAAAAAAAAAAAAAAACCAGTCCTTCATTCTGTACGTGTGTACAGACGTCATGCAAAAAGGGAAAAAATCGTCCCAATAGATTCAGGAGCTGTCAAAAGGGGTACTTCCGTTAAAATATGGTACCAGAAACTTTTCGCTCTTACAATACTTTCTCATGGATTTTTTTTAAATGAGTCAAAAGTCTTAATATTATAATATGTATTTCAAAAAAGAAGGACAAAACTTAAGAAATATAGAAATTGTCATTTGTACTCTTGAATAGTATCGCACAAAACACACGATTTCTATTTGATATTGATTATACCCCTTTCTCCTGCGACTGAAAGGAAGAAATCGTGGTGTTTTTATTAACATTGGAAACATGTTTTAGATTGGTTTTCGTGAATCCCTTTAAGGACTCGCAATGAGTTTTCTTTTATTACATCAATAAACTCAAAATGGTGACCATGATGAGGCAGTTTTATATGCGGCAAAAATAAAAATAGTACTAAAAAAAGTCACATAGTACAGTATTCGATAACTAATTAACTTTGAGAGTTGTATTTATTTAATTTTTAGTTAAAAATTCACAAGCAGTAAGAGCACTGTGAAATTTCTTGGTGCCAAATCTATGAGCAAAATTCAAGTCGTTTTCTTTTAATTGCTTTATTCAAACGCCATAGAACACTCAAATAAATATTCTTTGTTAACTTCTGCCAGCTTAAAGAAATATAAGAGAAACAGTCAACATTCCCTTTATTTTCGACTGATATTGCCGTAGTTTTTACAGTCTTGTTTAAGATTTCGAATTCTTTTCACTTGATTATTGAGCAATTTCTGTATTAAAAGCATAATTCCATGTTTCGTCGCTGAAAATTACACACTTTCAGAAGGATTCGCCCTAAAGAAACATCCTCTGGACCACTTGAACATGTTATTGTTTTTTAAAAGATTCAGTATTTTTGGAACAACTCGAGAAGCCACGTTCAACAAGCCCAAATGATAATTCAGAATGCTTCCCAAATGGTATACGAATTTGTTCAACAATATCCATTACTGTTAAATGAGGATCTCTATCATCAAAATCTTAAAACTGATCTCCATGCTGTTCATTGAAACAATATGGCAAACAACATAATTCATCTTCGAACGCATTCTCTGCCATTCTTAAGCATTTTATACTAATCAGGTTCTTTTTATTATTTTTTTAAGTGTTGCCTTCAAAAGCTTCGCGCAATATTTTATATATTTTTGTAGCAAATTTTCTATTACGAAAGGGTAACAGAAATATTATAACCAGGTATAAATGAAAGTCGAAACAACTTCTGAAAAAATTCTTACGTGGACACAACATGGCTTTCTTATAGGGCCTAATATTTTTTGCTGCACATCATTTGAACTTATTTCCTCGAATTTCATTAGATACATTTCGTATTCAGTCAATTCACTTCTCACTTCGCAGCAAGGCAAAAATACGTAAAAACTTAAAAACCTCTTCATTAAAAACCATAGGTACAGAAAAGCATCGAATACAATTAAAATCAGTTAAAAAAAAACAGTTTTTACACCTAAAATTAGAGTTTCGACTCCAAAACAAGCAATTCGGCCAATGGGCAAAAAGGCAAAATTTTCGCTGTACAAAACTGAATGTTAACTTAACACTTGTCGAAGTTAGTGCACACTTAAGTTGGTGCACCAACTGAATTAAATCACTGTTCTACTAAGAGTTTCGAATGTAAATAAATGACAAGTTCGTTACGCTTAGTGCCACTTAAACTTTTAAATTGTTGAAGATTCTACAAATGTTGCATGCAGATTAACTATGGGCATAAATACCTCGGCCGGAACATTAAAAACAACGTAATTCATTCACCTTTAAAAAAGTACAATTTACCAGCGTATAAGAATAAAAAACAAGTGGTAGTAAGGAGATTTATATGTATAGAAAGAGACATATAATGAAAGTAATTAAAAGTAAATTAATAAGCCCAAGACTTGCGCTAAAGCTGCAAAGTAATAAAGCAATAATCCACTATAAATTATAATAAGTTTAATTCACTATAAATTATAATAAGAAAACTCTCCATATTACATCTCCAAGCAACGGAAATTCAATTTAAAAACATTGAAAAGGTGTTTTTCAGAATTAAAAATTATAATAATTTTAGTTACTGTTTATTGGTAGTAGATTGGTTTATCCCCTTGATAAGTCGATTAATCTTCTATCAATAACAATAACTGGTTTTTCAATACTTAAAAAGTTTACTTTTGATTTTGCGATTTTTGGGATTTAGGTTTTCCTTAACTGTGTTTAAAGCAAGGACTAAAAATTCTGTAAATTTTTTAATTCTGAAAAAAACTTTCTCAATGTTTTTAAATTGAATTTCCGTTGCTTGGAGATGCAATATGAAGAGTTTTCTCAATATATATATATAAGTTAAATAAGTATAAATAGATAGATATGTACAATAGTTATATACATACGTACGTACAGACGCCACGGAAAAAGTCCCTTCTGAATGCATTTTAAATCCATTTCACAATCCGTTTGGGAAAAAAAAAGAGTCCTTTATCCTGCCCGCACATATAGAAGTCAAGAAAAGGAAAAAGAAAGAAAGAAAGCTTTCAGATTTTATAATATTCCAAAAGGTTTTTTTTTTAACGTTTTTTCTGTTTTTTGCTTTATTTATTAAATTTCATGTTCTTCGCACTTAAACCATAAAATTCAATTCAACAGCAATATCACAAAATATTTAAAAGAGCATATCTTTAGAATTTCCGTTACACAGTCTCTGGAGGTAAAAAGATTTTTTTTTCGTTCAGTTTTGCCATTGCTCGCTTTGAAATCGTTTCTTAATCAAAAACTGATAAATGCTTTACAAAATAGATAATAAAACAAATTCCAAATCTGGGCTTCCAGGTGCCCATATTCGGATGGAGACGTACGTTATTCAAAATTGGATGGCCTCTAGGTACCGTTGTTTTATCACAATGCGAGAAAGATACATACATTTATGCAGATTCTTTTTTATTTAATTTCTTTAAATATAATACAGGTCTCTAATATTTGGTGGCAACAATTTGCCGTGATTCACCCTTTACAGTGAATCAACGCAAAATACCAAAACGAAATTAATAGCCCTTCAGGGAACATTGCCTCTTTGGGGTAAAAAAAATGTTCAAATGTATTCGAATATGGAAAAAGAAGGGTTCAAATGTTTCAAATAGATTCTTTCAAGTATATCAGCTTTAGTGTTTAGGGAATGTAAAGAAATTATGCCATTTATAGTGCTACGCAAAAAGTAGGCTTGGATTCGTATTAATTTTAGAGAAATGCTTTGATCATTTTAAAGGAATATGATGCAAATATTTTCATTAAAGGAAAAAAATAATTTAATAAAATTAAGTTATTCTGAGTTCTAATGAATAGGAGAATATTTTTTCTCCCTAAAGAAGAGATGCCTTGGTCAAGTTTTCCTGAACGCTTAGGATATTTATCTGAAATTAACACAAATCTAGGATACAGTTCTATCTAATTTTTAAATCTTTATATATCTTCGTTTTTTTATTTGTTGTATAGAACACGGCACAGCTGGAAAACTCTTCGTAGTTTAAAATTTCAGTTATTTCAGAAAAAGGAATATTGTATAAGATATCAGATTTAACACTTCAGCTATACGTTCTAAGTCATACACTTAATCAATCTGCCATAGAATAATCTAACTGTTTAAACACCAACGCTCTTGAAAATATTTCCGTTTGAAGGAGAAATCTGAGTAATGATAATTTTTTTACTTTCGAACAACAAAATTTTTTTAATAGAACAAAGTCACTAAAAATGAATTTAGTGAAAAAATTGGAACTTCCTGTATTAGCAAGAAAGTAATTTCCTTTTTTTAGAATCAAACAAAGCTCAAATTTTTCGACTCAAAAATTAAACTTAAATCAATCAAATACCTACCATTCTGTTCGATGACCTTTTGCCACCCTTCCGACAACTTCAGAAGCGTCCGTAGAATTTTTAGCCTCTATTGGCAAAAAATCAAAGAAAAACGATTTGAAGTCATCGTTATGACTGAAATTTTGACCATTTGAGAAGATTTGTAAACCTCGAAGACCTGATAATCCGATGGTGCAAGGTCGGGGCTATATGGAAGTGCGACACCACTTCCCATTCAAGCTCCAGTAATTTCGTGCATGCTGCTTAAGATGCGAGAGGTCTAATATTGTCTGGTGAAGCACGATTTCTTTGCGATTTGCTAATTATGGCCTTTTCCCTTTGACTGCTTTCTCTCCTCTCATAAGTTGTTGGCAATAGACATCTAAGTTGATCGTTTGGCTGCTTGGGAGGAGTTCAAAATATAAAACGCCTCTGGAATCTCACGAAATCGACGGCATGATTTTTTTTCTGATGCAATTATGATTTTTTGCGATAAATATTATTGTAGACGATATATTTTTCATCAACAGGGATAATTCATTTAAAAAAGGGTCGATTGCATTACGTTTGAATTGCTTATCATAAATATTGATTGGTTGTGTTAAGTGAATTTCTTTCACAATTCATGCGGAACTCAAATACCGAGCTTCTTACTAAGTCCAAGGTAACTTCTGTGATTTTCAATTGTTGTGTGCGATACAGTTAAAAGTTTGGCTATCTCCCGCACAGTTATATGAGAACTGGATTACATTATACGCTGGATTACATTACGGTTTTAATTTTGTCATCATCAACTTCAGGAGGTCATGTTGGTCATGTTCAAGTGAAAGAGCTTCAAAAAGAAATCTTAAACCAATTCTGATAGACGCATTCTGTTAAGGGATCAACACCATAAACTTCACATATCTCTTTGTGAGTCTTAACCGCATTTTTGTCTGCGAAAATAAAACGTAAAATGTCAAAAATACTTATTTTTGGACCCCATGTTAAAGTTGATCGTAAACTTACATTTTCTAACAGAAATGCAGGGGATTTGAGTGAGCTGCCAAATCTCAAAACAACAACAACAATATATATATATATATATATATATATATAAGATATATTTA
>KK120813.1:314706-334094 GCA_000611955.2 Stegodyphus mimosarum
ACGTAACGCTCTGTTTGTGCATGCGCTATTCGTAAACATTACGTAACTCGTAAACATGTTCCAGATAGACTGGTGGAAATTCGTAAACAAGTCCCAGATACACTGGTGACAATATTTGCTGCGAGTACGAAACACTTATTTCTTCGAATTTCATTAGAGATATATTTATCATTCAATTAATTCTGTTCTCAGTTCACGACATGTCAAAAATACATAAAACCTCAAAATACCTTCATTAAAAATTGAAAAATATAGAAAAAAAATAAAATGCCAAATGCAGTTAATACAATTTTTTTTTTTTTGAATTAAAATAAAAGTTTCTACTCAAAAACAAGCAATTAGGCCAGCGGGCAACAAGCAGATTTTTCGATGCACAAAAATGAGTTTAATTTTGGTTCCACTCGGGAAAAAGACACAGAAGGTGCAGAAACTGAATTCAATATTCTGCTAAGTTTCAAATGTAAACAGATGTAACTGCTATGGTAAACAAAAATTAGGCTTAGCCGCACTTAAACAACTTTTAAATTGTTAATAATTCTACAACTATCTGAGCTCACTGAGCCGAGTAACAAAGTGGATACTGCAACCAAAATAGGAGGTGCACATCTACATGACCGCTATCGAATAGCAGTCCTATATACAAAATTTCAACATTCTGAGGATACTCGTTTTAGAGTTATACGAGATACATACATACGTACGTACGCACAGACGCCACGAAAAAAATCTCTTCAAAATCCATTCTAAATCAGGTTTATAATTTTTTAGGAGAAAAAAAGAGTCCTTTATTCTGTCCTTACGTTCAGATAGCGCGCAAAAACATCGTTCAATTGCATTCGATAGCGTTCAACATGGATATTTTCGTTGAAATATGATACCCGAAATTTTTTGCGATTACAGTACTTTCTTTTTACTTCCTACAAGGGAGTAAAAAAACTGAGCTCAAGGAGCCGAGTAACAAAGTGGGTGTATATATATATATATATGTACTTTTGGTGCGGCTGATTGAAACCCAAAAGGGAGGTGCACAACTACTACATACTATAGCAGTCGTGTGAACAAAATTTCAACATTCTGAGGCTACTCGTTTTTGAGTTATGCCAGATACATACATACGTACATACGTACGTACAAACGCCAAGAAAAAATCTCTTCTGAATCCATTTTAAATCAGTTTTATAATTGGTTTGGGAAAAAAAGAGTCCTTTATTCTGTCCTTCCGTACAGATGTCACACAAAAACATCGTTCAATTGCATTCGATAGCGGTCAAAATGGATATTTTCGTTGACATATGATACCCGGATTTTTCGTGATTACAATGTTTCCTTTACTTCGTACAAGGAAATAAAAAGGGATGAGAGAAAAGCATTCTTCTCTAAATATTTACAGTACGAAGCGCATGTCATCCCTTGAAATGATAAGTTTATTGATGATAGTGTGATGCATCAATGCAAACATACTGATATTCTAATATAATTTTGAAATCACCAGCGCAGACACTTAACATGTAAAATAATCCTAATTTTTACCGATGCGATAATTTCAGGATTGCTAAAACGAATGATGACGTTTAATGCTTATATAAAACTGTCCTGAAATGATCGTAACACATTTTGGATCTCCAGATTCAATCCTATCCAATCTAAAATTCGAAAAAAAATTATTTCTTCAAAATGCTAACTAACATTATTAATTGAAAATAAATGGGGCACGATAAAGCCAAGGATAACGAACATCTAATTGATTATACCCCAGAAATAATTAAACAACGTCTTAAAAGGTAACTTCAGTCCAACGAAGCCTTAAATTCTTAAAGAATTTTTTATATTAATTGGATGGAACAACAAGCATTCGATTATTTTTATGAGCACAATGTTTTACTCTAATTTGTATTATATACAATTTATAATCTATCGTTTTTACGAATGTATAGAAAAATAGAACATATATTCAAAATTAAATTATTAAATGCAAAAATATTAAATTTACGTTGTATTTATTTAAATAGACTATTTTAGAGATATCAGTACCCTCTCATTTTTTAGCGCTGAATTTGAAAACTACTCGAATTGACTCTTCTTTTGCTATCTGAAATATCTTACTTTTCTAGTTCAATTTTAACGTTTCTTAATAAGAATAAAATAAGTTCTTAATATCACTCTATAATTCGTAGAAAATACTTCATTGTGTAGTTTTTACGGGTAAACTTTATTCTTCAGATTTCCATATTAACATACAAGTAATGGAAGTAAAATAGGTTATTCATGTTACGTTATTATTCAATGACCGTATCTAAAGCGTTTCATTTTGTAATCTTTTTCGGCAAGCTTTGTTTCTATAACCTTAGTCTGCTGTATCAGATCGCAGAACACTTTGTTTGTGTTCTTGATGTGTGTTTTAACACCTGCATATCTTTTCCTCGCTCGGCCTACTTTATTTTAAATAGATACTTAGAACATATACAGTGTCGTTGCTGATTTTAACTACTGGATACATTTAAATACAGTATCTAAAATCTCAGTTGCAGTAGTTTTGAAAGTAAAATATTGGAAAATTCACTTCGTAGGCAAACAATAGTAAATCTTAGGGGAGGAAAGGAGGTTTCCCTTTCTGCCTTACTCTTCCCCTTCTTACTTTTGGCCCTTGTATTTTCAGAAAGCAACTTTAAAAATTTTCTCGGCGAAATGAAATTTGAGAATAAGTGACGCGAAATTTTGCTTTTGTAAAAGTACGTGCTTGCACGAAATGTCGCTTTGCTTTGAGCACATTTTGCTCTATACCTTCCATTACTCGAATATTTTATAGTATAGAAAGAACATTTTATAGCATATTTATAGTATAAGAGTATTCAGCAGTCCTACTCGGCATAACAGTTAGTGTTGGTGGCTGTCATAGTGTTTGGGCTCAGAATCCGGAGAGTGCTTGGATGTCCGAAATTGAGTAGTGTCTTTGTGGCAAGTGAATAGTGTCTTTGTCTTTACTATATAGACAACTCTAAATTAGAAGACAACTCTAAATTATTGCATTAGAAGATAGCTGCAGGGATGACTTAACGATGTAAGGCTTATCAGGACTGAGTGTTCTGTGCATACTCTTGGCGAACATTGTCGTAACAGTGTCAAAGTCCTGGTCTCGAACAGGGAGCGGAATGCAGCTATGTTCTGTGTATGTGGTAGAATAACTGTACGTAAGAAGGGTTTAAAATTACCCTTTTATTAAACCACTATTTACAGCCACTTCCCAACTCGGAAGGGATAACAGAAAATAATGACCGCACTTGGGTCTAAACTGAACAATCAAATAATTTAAAATAAAGTTAAGTAGAAAATTAAGTAGTCGTTGCTCTCAGAGCTTTAAACGCGAGGTTGGCCTCTATTCTAAACTATCAATGGTGCGTAGCAAGATTTGGCTAATACTAACGCACTTAGATTACTTCAATATGTATTAGAGTAACAGCGCTAAGGCTTAGAACTTAAACACTAGCTAGTCAGGCGAACGACGAACAGAGCCGAAATGATCTGAGACTAAAAGTTCTCTCACACCGAGAAGTTCCTCGCTAGCCTTTAAATACAAAACTTGGCTCCACTTCAAATTAGCATAAAGCTGAAACGCGCGCTCATTCTAACGGGAAGTTGAAATAAGAGTTCACAGGAAAGAGAAATTAACATAAAACTTTGTTAGTTTAAACTAAAATCTTACAGGCTTTTCAAAATTTTGAAGGTGAGAACTTGTTTCTTGCACAGGTCCCTAGTTCATTAATTATTTTATGAGTTTTAATTAAAAGATTGTTTTACAGAAACTTTATGCAGACTTTCTGCGGATGAATTTTTCCTTAAATAAAATATTACACCTGGCATACAGTCAGTGTTGCGAGTTACGCCTCCCAATTCGCTGGCTAGCCCCTCAAGCGACTACTTTAAAAAAAATTAACAAATTTCCTTAATTATTAATTTTTTTAATCTGACATGACTTCCTTCTACAGTCCATTAAATTAAACAAATTTTTTGCTGCACTTCGTTTAAACTTATTTTCTCGAATTTTATTAGAAATATGTTTCTTATTCAGTAAATTCAAATCTCTCTTCACAGCAAGGCAAAAATATGTAAAAACTCAAAACATCTTCATTAAAAATTGTAAAACACAGGAAAAACAAAAACACCAAAACACAGTTAAGAACAGGTAAAAAAAATTTTTTTTTTTTTGCAATTAGAGTTTCTGCTTAAAAACAAGAAATTCGGTCAACTGGTAAAAAGGCAAAATTTACGGTGCATAAAAATGTAAAAAATACCCTCAAGTTGGGGCACTAACCGACTTAATTAACTATACTAGTGAGAATTTCAAATGTAAACGAACAGCCGACACAGTAAGCCTAACGTCACTTAAACTTTTAAACTGTTGATAATTCTACCACTGTTGCATGTGCATGCAGCTTTATTAAAAGCATAAATTAACCGGAGCATAAGATCAACATTATTCAATCACTCTAAAAGCAAAAAAGGCACAGGTTACCAACATGTAAACATAAAAATACAAAGCTCACCGAGCCGGGAAAGAAGTTGGGTTAATATATATATATATATATATATATTTATGTTTGGTGCAGCTGATTGCAACAGAAAAGGATGTGCACAACTGCTAGTTATAGCAGACTTCTATACAAAGTTCGAACGATATATGGGTAATAGTTTTTGAGTTATAGACAGATACATACATACACAGGTATGTACATACGGACGTCACGGAAAAGTTTCAAAACCATTTTACTATCGGTTTTGGAAAATATAGTCTTTTAGCCTGTCCGTACGTATAAATGTTATGCAAAAAAAATCGCCCAAATGAATTCGAGAATAGTCAGATTAGATATTTTCGTTGAAATATGGTACCCAAAATATTTTGGAATTACAATACGTCCTTTACTTCATAAAGAAAGTAAAAAAAGATGAAAAGTTTCCTTTATAATCTAAAAAAATTTCAGACCTTTATAACAGATGCAATTTTGGATGTTAGAATATTTAAGTCCTACAAAAGAATATAATATTACACTTCGCAATAAAATAAACAATATATTAAAATAAAATGCTGAGAAAAATATACATAAAAATGATACTGTAGATTTTATTGCAAATAATCTGATACGCTAACCAATTATTAAGCTATTTTGGTTTTGAGATTAATAAAATAAAATGAATCGTAAATGCAAAATCTATCTAAAATAAAGGGGGAAGTAAACAAATGCCATTTATAAAATGGCAGAAGACTTCTATAGTAAGCTTACTTTCTTTACAAGTAATTCTTTTAGCACTGGGAGGCAAATAAATAAATAAAATCAATGTTAGAGAAATTTATACAGAAGCAAGAAATATATCTATTATCACCTATAATGACATCACAACTTCGAAACGGAGTTTCCAAGAGAAATCGTGTGACGCCTAAGAAATAAGCAAAACTTCCATTCTGTTTAAAGTCATACTGCAGCATATTTTTAAAAAAGCAGAAAATCGGCCTGCTAATGTCTTCTCACCGTTCCTGTTTTGAAAGAAGGCAAAGAGGTTGATTTATAACAAAGACAATTTTAAAACTTTACATTAGATACTACTTTATATGTTGAAATTTTAAATAACACAAATCAAATAGTCGAAAAATTCTAGCAGTTTCCAAAAACTCGCCAAAAAATCGGAAAATGCAATCAAAATTTCATATAGTCTTCAATTAAAAAATTTTTTCCACTCTATCCGAGAATAAATTCTGAGATTTTTAGTTCGTTCGTTAAATGAATACTCGCGGAAAAGCGTCAACATTAAATTTAAATCGGCTTCGAAAAAATCCTTTCACCGCGTCATGTTTTCATTCACAAACAGAGTGTGAGCAAAATTGGATGTTGATGACTTTAGTAAGGAATAATTCATATATCAGTGACAAAGCTTTGAAAATAGCGATAAGCAATATGCAAGTAAAAGCTTAAAATGGAAAAAGATAATTTTCCAAGCGAAGATCGCAGATTTATCAATTATAGAGATAGCGTTGCATCACGACTGGAGAGTACTAACAAACAGTTTCCTAAAGACTGCGTAATCCCTAATAGGTATGTTACTGGTATTTATTATTGATTCTAAGTCGTATTTATATGGTCGATAATTACGCGGACTCGAAGTGTAAATTGAAGCATTCTACTGCAACTGGAAGCTTGTAAAATTTCCTACGAACCTTACAAGAGTGATAACGAGATATCATTTAGTCTTGAACAACTCACAAATACTGAGAAAGGTTAAATTAACCTTTTTATTTAATCTTAAATTAAACAGAACAGGCACAGCTTGTGTACTACAAACTCCGCTACCTTGCGAGTATTTAAATTTAAATAACAGAACATTTAAAATTTCAGCGTAAGCATAATCGGAGACTACGCATAAAATAGTCTAAATGAGCTGGCTCAGAATTTTACAGGCGCCTATTTAAGGCATCGGCTAGCAAGACGCTGGAGTCAAAATATAGCTTTGAGCAGAGCTGGAGAGAGTAAATAACAGCAAGACGCATATTGTAGAAGCTCTAATCTAAAATTCAAAACCTCAGCTTAAACACAAAGAACTAATTTGCATTCTAGTAAGGAATACGGAAAGAAGAACTTATAGTAAAGACGTAAATCATAATAATTGGCTAATTAAATATAATACCTCGCTAATGAAGTATACAAAAACGCTTGGAATAATTTTAACTTCCGATTATTGAGAAACAGTTTGCCATTGAATTATTTTCTCCGAATGAATAATGCTTTATTGTCGTAAATTTCGCTGCTAATCAGCCGTTAAGGGAATATAACAGATACTCCCTATAGCTCCTTAAATAGGCTAGAGCTCTGTCTAGTACAGAAACTTCGGAATATTTAAAAACATGAGGTTCAAGAGAAGCTCTTGTTTAAATAAGTATTAATGGTAAGTGCATTGTGCGTGACTAATCTCGCTTGTCCCATATCAGAGCAAGCCCACGAAATTCATCGTGACAATGAGTACAAGATTTCGCCTCTCGTTGGCAAGAGCTTTGGGCACCTCATGAGTGACAGAATGATTTTGCCTACTCTCACCCTAGTTTTCAAGGAGATAATTCCGAGGTTGGGGGTCCGAGGGTCTCTCACCCCTATTTCCCTACCACCAATCCACACGAGAGGACTTTCGACTTGTCATATACTTAGAGCGTTTCCATCTCGCAAAGACGCTACACATTTACAAACATCCGTGTCTTCTCGGGGATTCGAACCGGGCCCTTCGGTACGGTAGTCAGAGTCACCGTTGTCCCGCTTGAATGACGACAAGTGCATTTGAATCCTGAATTATTTAAAAAAAGAGAGAGAGAAAAGAAATGCGAAAAGTTTATATTTTATGACTAAAGCGAATCTCTGTTGTCTTCACAACTAAACTAATTCAACCAAATGTTAATTCTAATGATTTAATGCATTCATTCTTAAAAACATAATGATCTTTTTTGTTCCTTTTCCCTTTTGATCTTTTTCCCCCCTTGTTAGCACTGAAAGCAATATAGGGCATTACCGCCTCCTCCAACTCGTGCTCTTATGGTGCAAATGATAAGAATTTATTCAACTAGCAGATGTACGATCCATGGTTTGAATCCTGGTAAGAATACGATTGCCTCTTTACGTTACTCACTCCAAAAAAACTGAATCGTCTCTATGATATTATTTTCCCAAATATTTTTTTGTGAATTAAAATGCACATATTTTTTTTTTAATTTAACTCACTCACTTTCATTTTTCATGTGCATCTTTAACATTTTACATAAATTTACATTTTATCTTAAATATTTTACATAAAGATGTTTATTAGATCATAGATAATTCACATTTAAGATTTTCAGACGTATCATACAGGGGCGACATAACCTATACGAGTGGTAATAGTAGCAGCTTATTTAATATATCGCTTAAGACGCGTAACTATGTTATTTTACTTATTTTCTTCCCTTTTAATTATTCTGAATATAATTTATTTACATTTAAGAAATAAGCAGTGCAATATAAAAATAAGTATTGTAATATAAAAAACTAGACGCTAAGCATTTTAACCACACGAATAGTGATTTGTAGAAGTAAATTTGTCTAAGACATTTATTTGACTTAAACGGAATATAAAAGTGCGTTTAATCCTTATTGAACTATTTAATTATGTTAAGGTTGAAGGTTAATTTTACCGAAACAAAAGGTTAATGTGTTTCTGCATATACACACATCGATCCACATACATGCAATAAAACCATTATAGCTTTGCATTTAAAAAAAAAAGATTATGTTAAAAAGAAAGAAATAGTTAAAGCCACATTCAATATTTTTCAAAAAAGTAGACGCTTTAATTTTTATTGAATGGTGCTTTATTAACAAGGCGAGCCAATGAATGACTGAATAAACATAGTTCGGAATCTCGGCTGCATGGATAGCTCGGATTCTCCCCCCCCCCATTTAAAGTAAATGCGAAGCTAATTTCCGACAGAAAGATCTTCACGAAGGCATCCTTATTCTCCGATAGCTGTCATGCGCTTTCCCGTTTCAGTGAAATGAACAAATAACTGATAAAATAATATTAACTTTTTGTTGTATTACTTCTAATAAGTTATGACAAATAACTGTTGGTGTGTGTTGGAAGTTGTGCGACCTTTCTCTCGGGAAACCGAATCCAGCAGTCATTTTGTGGCCAGACATTCCCTCCCATCTTCTTTTATGCTTCCTTCTTCTCTTGGACATTCACCTCTTTCTGCTGAAGCGGCTACATACACCCAGTAGTAGACTTAAATCCCACCATTGAAGCATTCCAAACCAAATGCGTAATAGAATTCAAAACCATTGAGCAGTTATTCAACGGGCTGAAAATTTATTACTTTACGTCAGAAGGTGGCGTGGATGACCCTTTAAAGTTATTAGGCCGTGAAGCCGCCCGTCAATCAAAGGGTTGCTTGGGGTAGTAGTCTCCAAATTTCTCACCATGTGGAATAATTTAATCCGCGTGAAATTTGGCACTTCCGACATTTATAATCCAAGCGGAATTTGTCACACACCACAGCTTCTTTGTCAACCATTCCGCATTGGGTATATCTAAATTATAATTCTGAGTGTTGCAATAAGAAAATCTAGAGCTGATTCGTAGACATATGCTAAGTTAAACAGCAGATGATATATTTCTGAGTGTTTTAAATGTGTCAAAAGCCATTCTTTTTTTTCTGTTCTCTACCACTGAAATTTTTAAAAATCTAATAAAAAATTTTCAGATGCATCGAATAAGTTATGTGCTTCGTGGTTATACTGAAAATGCTAAAGTGAATCGTATGTAAGACATCCCTGTTATTTTGCCAGTGTTTAGAAGGATAAATGAGACATATAAAACGGGCTCATGTATATAATAGATGTGTCGTACTATAATAATAGGGTATACGTACAGATAATAATAGAGTTTTATGTAAGTAGTCTATTTTTGAGGTTAAAGACTAAGTAAATACATTTTATTTTAATGAGAAACATAAGGGATAAATGAGAAAAATATTTTAAAGCATGTTTTAAATAGTAAACTCTTTTTGTAACAAGATTCGGATTTTCTGAAGGATACATTAAAAGGATGTTGCCTGATTTTCGAGTCTTTGATTACAGAATTTAAAGAATTGCTTCACTCCATGTTAATAAATAATCATTCAACAAATAATGATTCCTCAAATTCCAAATATTATAAACTGATATTTTCTTGCGCTAGAAACTTTTGAATTCCTTTTGGAGTTAGACATTTCTCTTTCACAACGAAAAATAAATAAATAATGTATTAAAAATGTCATAAAACATTAGAAATTACATAGTGACGTTAAATAAGTAACAATAATACTAATGCATTTAGTACCCTTTGTTAAGAAATAGTAATCTCTGATAGTTTACTAAGCGCGGTTTTTCCGATTTTAAAGATTGGTTCATAGAAGATTTGTAAGAAATAATAATCTCTAATAGTTTATCAAGAGCGTTTTTTGGTCTTCAAAGATTGATTCTTAGATACAATGGTTGAGAATGATTGTATTGACAGCTTTTAAAATCAGAAAGATGTCTTAATTAAGAAGAAGTTCGGATTTTCTGAACCCGTTATTAAAGAAACTTTCGATCACCAGTGTAGTCCTGCACTTGTGCAGAACATATTTTATTCACTGCTAAAGTTTCAAGTTCCCGATATAAAGAACGTATAAAAAGTGCGAACCACGTGGGACAGTTTTCAAGAAAGCAGTAACTTTCCTTTTGTTTTGAAGGTCAAGTTTTTCGAATTTCATCAAAATAGGACTCAAATTATAGATTTGTAGGAAAGACAAACACGCGGATGCTTTTCTCTATTTATATAGATAAGAGTTATTTCGATTTAAATAAGTGAATAAAAGAGTGTATTTTTCATAGGAACAAAAGTGCATTTATTAATATCATTTCAAAGAAATTTCATTTTAAAAAATGATTTTATAATAAAAAAAAGTATATTTTTTCTGCGTAAATCGAGTATATTTTCGACATAGATAAAAGGTATCCTATTTTGAAATTTAATTCTGTTTTCATTTTCAAAAAATTTAATATTCAAAGAATGATAGATATTTATTCGTTCCATTTTACATTGCTTTGTTACTTTTACATCCTTCAGAAAATAACATTTCTACAACTAAAAGAAAGATCGATGACTAATCTTTTACAAATTAATACCTTAATTGAGTCACTGGCGAAACTTTTCTGGAGTCTGGGACATGTGTTCAAACCTTCACAAACAGTTACATAGTATATGACATTGAAACATTGTTTACTGTAAACGTGATATATAAAAGTGGTTTATTTCAGTGTGAAGCCTAATTTTATAATCTGAATTTTAAAACCGGTTACACAATGTAATTATGTAATTAAGAATCTGTAAGTTTTGTAATATGTTACATAAAATTATTTAACCAACAAATAGCTCATTCGATAAGCTATTAGATACAATAAGAACTCTACTTATCCAAACTCTAACTATCTGTATCCCTCGTTTTTCATTCTAACTTCATAAAATTCAGTACGTTTTTCACGTATTTACATACTTTAAATTTTTTCACTAACTTCAATATTGGTGAAATAGGGTATTTTACATCAGTTTACTTACAGACTATTATTTTATGTCAATAAAGAAACAATATCTTTGCTTAACTGAAGAGAAATACTTACTCATTTTATTTTACTCAGAAAAAAAAAGAAAAAAAGTAAAGCGAGCAAGAAAGTTAGACACTAAATATAACTAAATAAAAATCTTCATTCTATAATACAGTAATTTGCAAACAATAATATAAGCAAGCGTAAAGAAGTTAGTTTGTTTGAATAGGACAAATACACGAGGGCTATCTGTCTAAGGGAAGCAATGCCTTCACGGAGATTTTTCTATGGGAAGCTGGCTCGTATTCACGTTAAGCAAGGAGAAACCAAGCAAACATTCTTACAACTAATTCCAGTAGCCTGGGTTCGAACCTATATCCAAATTATTAATATTCAGCGGTTTTAACCAGTTGGTCACTCGTGGGGCGTAAACGTAAAAAATACATAATTATAGAAAACAAAGAATGTTAGTACCACAGATACTTCAATGTACTGTAAATCATGTTTTTTTATCAAAGACGTTGTGCTACAATTTGCATAATTTTCATCACCTTTCATAGCTAATTCTATCTGTTAAGATTGATGATCTTGACTCATACGTGAAGAGTACTCCTTTGCACAGAACGCTTATTATTAGATTCAAACACTGCAGAGCATAAAGCTATTTCTTTAAGCTATAAGAAAAGACTCATCTAACCATTAAAATATATGTCCTCAAGTCAGCGGTTTCTAGACACTGTGCTCATCGTAAAATTGCTAAAAGGAACATCCATTTTTCTAATATGAACGACTTTCTAAAGAAAACATGAGATTATTGCTTTAATGTTTTGATAGCATTATAGTTTATAAAGATCCTGAGTTTATGTGTTTAGGAATGAGGGTCATACTTTTGCTGCACAAACAGTTTTAACAGTTCCTGGATTCGATATACTGTTGTTCTGTTTGTTCTCGTTCTTGTTTATTTCATAGCAATGAAAAACACCCGGCCCGTTTGGGATATTGTCTGGGTTATTTGGTAAAATTTTAAAAATGTCGTATATGCAAAAAGTAAAAATATTGCAGCTTCGGGTAAAACGGTGATTTGGCAATTCAAATATCCCATCTGTTACACTCACGGTTGTCATTCTAAATATTTTTTTGTCTAGATCTATGTACTTTTAATGTTGTCTGGATGTTTCTCCGAAAATTTATAGCTTGTGATATAATGAATTTAGACGTTTTATTTTTTCACTGAGATATTTTTTGCAGATTTTATAATTTTATATAGTCTGTGGAAGTCAAATATTTTTATTTCATTTTATGTAGTTCGTTTCAATTAGAGTTGGCAATATTGGAACTTACACTCGCCAGTCTATTTTTGGGCACATCCTTTTTTAATTGACTTAAAACTGTGAGTCGGCATTTGCGATTATTTTGTTCTGTACATTGAATTACCTTAATTCCCAAAATACAAAAAAAGAAATTGTGCGTTTACTGATGAATTAAAAATGTTATTATCGTGTCTGAAAAAAGTTTGTAGTAGTACTGTAAAAGTGAAATGAGAACTGTACGTTCCAGAACTTTCAGTAGCTCACGGTGGGCTTCCGGACATTACAAATCACTTCAAATGTGCGAAAATAAGGCAAGCCCGGTAGCAGCGGCAAGAGCTTCAATTATAATTTTTATAAGTGATAAAGAAGTCTTAATAGCAGCTAAAGAAGCAACTTTTGCATTTTATGTTGCGATTTATAATCTCAACTTTAAATCAGCCGACTGTTCATCTAAATTAATTTCGAAGTTCTTTAAAACAAAATTTAGGCTAGCCAGAACAAAATGTGTATCTGCCATTGCTAATGAACGTGATTGAGCCACTGTAGTTCCAGTAGATTTGCGAAGATTTAAGTAAACCAAAATTTGTGACGATATCCATAGATTCTTCTAAGAGAGAAGAAATTAAAACTGGGCCAATTATTTAGCGGTATTCTGTATCAGATAACGAATTTTATTCTAGTAAGGAGGTGCAGGTAGAAGCAGGCGAGGCGCCAGAATTTCACGTATCGTTATTGAGCTGAGTTAGCCTTTTCAACAGCATAATGTTTATTACCCTCGTATACTCTCAGAAACAAACTCTAAAGCACTTGGTCTTCAAAGACTTAAAATGAGCACAAAAAGTAAAATTCTTAGTTATCTAAAGCTTACGAATTTGAGTTTCAGATTCGAAAAATCCTTTTCCCTCATCGCAAGGTGGAAACATGAATTACTGTTATGATTCGCACCTCAATTATACTTAACTGTAGCAAATATAAACTGCTACTACGATTCATAGTACAAGAATGCTGAACTGCTTTTTTTTAATTTAAAATTTTATATTTAAATTATTTTATTTCAAAACCTCTATCCAAAATTTTGCCTATTCTTATCAATCTTCGCGATGCTGAACCATTGAATTCGTTCACTTTTTTTTTTCTTACGAATAGCTCCCACATAGAATAAGTTAAAACTTGTAAATCTTCAACAAACTAGTAGACGTTTTCCATTTGCAGCATTCCTGAAGTGTCCAAATAGATTAGTCAGCAACGGCGCTTTTGTCGGATTAGTAAATCTTGTTTTACTAGTTAACGGGAACACGTGTTTTGCGGAACCGTGATTAGAAAGCGGTTTAGAGATTACGATTAATATTCGCCGCATAAAGAATATCGCTGGATCATCTTATTCGCTTCATGATTTTAGAACTCAAATGATCCGAAACAGAAACTTGTGTCTTCAACGGAGATGTTTAGCTCAAGGAAAGTTTTCTTCCTTTCTAATTATTTCTGCGTGTTATTTAGAGCATGTAATTATTGCTTGCTGTTTATGTCATTCATTAAATGCAATAAATGTTTTAGTTATCCCAAAACATCTTTTCATACAGAAGTGAATAAACATGTGAATTTATTTGTTTTATATTCTCTGTGTTAACAAAATTTCTAACGGTGTCGATAATTTGAATTTTTTATTACTACTCACTGACACCGATTTCTTCATTTCATTACTTGATTGATCATTATTCAGACATAACTTTTGACCTAGAAGAAAATTACAACTCATGTTTGTTAATATGCAACACAAATCCACTTGAAGTACTTTTAGTTTTTTACAAGATCCCATTTAAGCTGATTTAAATTACAGTAAAATTATTGGATCACATTCAAAGCAAGTATTTACGTGATAGTGTATTCAAAAGGAAATTCAATGAAGTGCTTTGTTTTTTCCTCGGCCAAACTATAGCCACTTATTCTCCTACTTGTTAGGAATAGCATCGAATAAAAAAATATCAAGCTTCAAAGATACCATATTTCTTACGCTGCTTTTCATGACCTTTAAATATCTGTATCATTCCTTAACGACTCGTTACTCTGGCATTTTTTAAATCCAGCTGTTTTAATCTCTTGTGCATTCATATTCGCCAAGAGTCTGTAGTTAATTTAACCTTTCCAGCAGTAGCGATACTTGCTCGATCCTTTGCAGGGGTCAAAAGAATTGTAAAAATATTGTCTTGACTATATCTGAGACACTTTAAATACTTTTTAATGACAATACTGTCGGAGAATAGTACAGAAAAGTTAAGTTCAAGGTTAAATTTGAAATAAATCGCAATTTTAATGAATGAAGTAGATGGAGAAAAAATCGATATTATTAATCTTGTATAAAATATAACAAACGCATTGTTACGAACATGCTTATTGTTATTTTGTAATCAAGTGACAAACATAAAGTGTTATAGATGATTCTATTTATTACACTAATAGTGTAAAAATTCATAAAAATCCTCAGTTAAATATATTATAAAATTTACTAAAGAGATGTGCTGTTAAAAATTTTTAAAAAGATGAAAGTTTATCATGATTTGAATAGTTTGCATAGCTGCTTGGTGTTAAAGTAACGTATCATAAGGCAATTCAAAGACTATTGATGTTTCCAATATAAAAGACTTGAAGGACTAAAACATGCTTGTAAAGTATTGATTAGAGCCAAAGTAATCTTTAGAAATTTTTACTTTTATGGTACACTCATGAACAAATTTAGTACCTATATATTGAAGAAGAAATATATTGATTTTAATAGCAAAACGAACAGCAGGAGAGATGAACGTAAGAGTTTTTTGTAGTTTATTTACAAACACTTTTCTCACTTCTTCATCATCATACGCCACATTCAGCAAATATGCAAGAGTTTTCTTATTTGCCCTTCTAATCTAACTATTCATTTATCTTCCCTTCCAATCCAAATAAAAATTAATTTTTTGATCAAATTAGAAAAAAAATGTCGATGTGAAATTTCAAATTTGTTAAAAAAGCATCTGAGCTTAGGCTATATTTTGAACAAAGTTCTATCGATTTCTATGGCTATCAGACGCAGGAGTAAAAAATAAATTTGCTCATTTTGCAAAATTTTTTTTTTTTTTTTGAGAAAGATAGATTTTGTCTGATCGTTTTCAAAATGTTGAAATTTTAAAAAGTAATGCATATTGAAAATAATATCCCTGATTATCGCAAATAAAGTGAAAGCAGACTAACATTACAGACTTAACTTTGATTCATTGATCAATGGTCTAACCTCATATGATATTCAATTGTCTAAAATGAAGACTGTTTAATTAAATTTGAAGTAGTTTCAATAATAGGTAAAAACATTTAATTTTCTGTACTGAAGTTAATATTTTACAATAAAATTGGTCTCAAGCGTTTTTTTTATAACACCCTTTAAAATTACACGATATATTAAGCAACTTTTCGGCAAGAATCGTTCATATAATATTTGACACTTTCATTGTCAAAATATGGCTTCAAACTTGCAAAAAAATAATAAATCATATCCAAGTTCGTTACGTATTTGTGATTCGTAATTATACAACTTAGGATAATGGAAAAGGGCATTTGATAGATAAACTAAAAATTCAGTATGGACTATATTGAAGTTTCTGGTTTTTTTTTTTTTTTTATTTTCCCAAAATTCTTTTAATGCATGTAGCTTTCAACAAAATTTATTGTTTATATGGAACACACAGAATACACTTTTCTCTGATATGCTTAAAGTTTAAAATATTTAAATATTCTGATGGCTTTAGAAGATTTTCTAGTCATAATGTCTTTAATAATAAAATTAGTAATTTGCCTCATCTCGGTTTTTTCCACAGCTGAATTTTGATACCCAGTGCTGTCAGGCCATAAAATTATTATACCAGGTTCTATAGTTTACCGTAATTAAAGAGGTTTTCATTGAATAATTACTACTGCGCGTGTTGGTGAACTGAATAAATGAAGAAAAGGTTAAGAGATAAGTTTTGAAGGTATTGTGTAAGCTGGTTCGCTTTGCCAGAGGATTTACGTCTAAAATATTAACTGCTTCTAATGTTGAAAATGCAACTAATTTGTTGGACAGATATTTCGAAATCGCCTTGAGTTAAAGAGTCGAATACCTTTAAAAACATCAAAATATACTGAAATTCTAACACATTTTATAGCTTAATATATTTCTAACTGATTCACTATCATGAAACTTCCTTATATTTATTTTAATGTCCTTGTTGCTGTATTTACTGTTTACGTTAAAGGTATTAAAATACTTTAAATAAAAATAAAATACTTTTTTCGTCAATGACAGGAAATTGTAATGCTATTAAAATTTCGTATAGTACAAATTTATTATAATATAATGACAGTTTCATTCTAGAGTCATTCTAGATTTTTCTTTTTATACTGGACGTGAAAAATATACAATACCTTCGCCGAAACTCTCTTTGCCAAGCTCTGCGCCTCTCGAATATGTGTCTAATAGGCTTCCAGGAGGGAGAAAATACCTTATATTCTCCCCTTTTTAAAGGGCGACTGGTGACGAGGAGACTCAATCTCCAGATCCTGGTGGTGACGGATTATCGTCCACGACCTTTTAATTCGGGCGTCAGTGTTGAGCCATTAAGTTGTTTTGAAGCGGAAGAGATGAAAAATGTGCAATGCTCTCGCCGGTACTCGAACTCTGGAGCTCTCGAATACGCGTCGAGTATACTTACAATTACACCACGATGGCATGCGGTATAGCATTAAATTAAAGATAATTGCTAAAAGTTTTGTGAGAGAAGAAAAATAGTTGGATTTTGTACTCACGTAAGGTTTATACAATTTGTCTAACTTCTTAAAACTGGCCGACAGTTTGCAAAGAAATCCTACATGTAAGCAGGAAAACTAGTTTTGAGAAATCGTAGTTACTTTAGTAATTAATTTTAATAATTACCTTCAATACTGTAAATGAGCGTTACTATCTCAATATTAACGAATAAATGTAAAAATATATTTATGAATTTGTAGATATGTATAATTATATACTTAAACAGTAATGCGTATATAATCATCATAGTTTTAATTGAGTCAACGAAAGTGAGGAGAGGTTTTTCAAGTTTAATTTCAGATCTAAACGTTCATATGTCAGAAGCATAGCAGTTGGCTATTTTACATTGACACAATGTTTAGCAAGCAATCAAACTTCTAGAAATTCTGATCCGCTAATTCATTTAAATCGGGCATACAAGCACACTTTTATAAAATTTTAATTGCAGAATGAAATTACTTAGAAATCTCGTACGCGCATCAGTTTCTTAAAATGAATAAATAGATAGATGTATATTTTAAGAAGCTGACATTTCTACCGTGTAACTATATATGAGCTTATATAGAGAAGCATTTTGTTCATAGTTCAGGGGATATTTCATGAAAAGAATTTGTTGAAAAGCAAATGTAAAACAAATCATTCAGTTCTTTCGATTGCAAAAGCAAACCTACTTTTTACCATAATTTTGGTTCGAGAAAAATTGTTACATAGGATTTGTTTTAAAATGCTTGTGAGAAATCAAATTTTAATATAAAAGTATAAAAATGCGCAGTTTTTATTCTATTAGAAGGTACTTAACGTCACAAGATAACTACACTTGAATTTGCCAAGTAATTTTCTTGAACAAGAAACAAAAGTTCAACAAAATATCTTTGTATAAATTTTTAAAATTTAATAATCGATTAACATTAAACGGCGTGTATCGAGTAAGATATTTTCAGCTATAAACAACATGAAAATCATGAACGCAGCTGCAACCAAAATCCTATTTCGTTGCGTTAGGTGCCCTTATTATACTCACCGGGTATAATGAATGACACACAGTAACGGCAAATAAAATACAACTGCATCCTTATCAAAGAAAATTTCCCAAACATTCTTAATATCATCATTTCGAAAATCAACCAATAAAAAAATCTCATAAAACTATATTGCGACTCTCCTGTAAATTATTGCTATAAAGCTTAACTACTTCTTTGGAAGACGTCTATACACGGGTTTCTGATATAACAAGCTAGACCAGAAAAAAAAAAACTCTTTTATCCTTCCCAAAGAAATTGGATTGCCCGGAAAGATAAATAAACATTCCAAACTCTTTAAGAACACGCGACGTTTTCAAGAGTAATTTATATCTTTATTTTCCTGATAAAAAAGGGGACGTATGAGCGAATAATAGTCGCCCTTTCGAAGAACAGACATTAGAAAATATATAACCTATCCAATAAAAAGTCTCCCCCTCGCTCTTTTCCTTCTTTTACTACGGAACGGATTTCAGCATTTGTGGTAGTAATAATTGAGTTTATGAGTTAAAGTTTATGTTCATGAAAACGCAGTTCTTAGTATGTATCCTATTTGCATACTGTTTCATTGTACTACATTTTTCAACGAAGGCAGATTTCAATAAGACTATTTATTGCACACTGCCTGAATTCTGAATTTTTAACTCTCCGATACTCGGTTTTCGCTTCAGAAAATACAAACGGCTTCTGATATATATATGTTTAATGTTTCAAACAGAACTTTTCAAGGGGTTATTATTTGAAATATTAAACCCGGACAATTAAGGAGTGCCGAACAACATGCTGCGTTCTTCCTGGCATTATGTGAATCAAACCTCTTTAATTAATTATACTCGTATGCAAATTAATATTTCTAATGGTCTTATAATATCAAAAACTACCCCGTCATGCCGTTTGTTACTCTAGAGTTGCAAGCGCAGAATATAAGAAAATTTAAAATCAACTTAAAAAAAATACAATAGCAAAGCTTACTGAAGAAAAATCTAGAAAAACTGTACCCAATAATTACATTCGAAAACTTTATTCATTTGCATAAATATGAAAAAGTTCGAACGAGTCGAAAATTACAATTAAAAAGGAACTGACTATATATTTATATATACATATATATATA
>KK120813.1:334221-346633 GCA_000611955.2 Stegodyphus mimosarum
CCCAAGCTTCTTTTTTGAACGCCTACTCTTGCTAGCTTTCTTGCGAAAATCTTGTTGTCTTTTATGAATCATATTGTAATAAGATGTAGAATCAACAAATATGTGATCAAAACAGGCCCTCAGATTGCGCTCTCTAATGATGCGTAATTCATTTTTAAGAATGTGCTTCCACGAATAATAAGAAAAAATAGTGCCACATGGCCATGATTCCAAGTACCTAAATCTTCTTCCTAAATTACTATATATATAATTTTAATTATTAACATGTTTTAAATTCAATCTTCACTTTGTATTTGTCAATCGTCAGTTTAAAAATATTTTGCAAATATGTCGAATTGAATCGCGTCGGGGAATTTCCTATGTGTATTTGAAAATTTCTAATTTAAATCTAAAAATATTATATTTCTTAGGTTTTTTGTTCGCGTTTTTGAAAGAATTTCATTCAAATATTTGAAGGAGACGAAACGCGATCATTCTTTAATCATTGCGGATTTTGTGGAAAAAGGCTGATTGTCCTTGAAAAGTCGGTCTTTTTTCATGGGATCAACAATAATTATTTTTTTTTGATAAATATTTCTTAAAGCTTTGAGTTTTTAGTTTTATCTCAATCTTCTAAAGCATTAATTTTATAAAATTCATTTTGCAATAGTTTTTACTCTTCATTTCATAAGGGAAAATCAAAAATAAAAATTTAAAACTAAATTTTAATTTATACTTTTAGCAGCTATAGCGCTAGTCCATTTGTATTTCTTTGCTTATTTACTTTACGAGTTTTATATATATACATATATAGATAAACACTATTTTCGTGGTTGATTGGATGCTGGCAAAGTATGAGATATTTCTGATGCTATCGGCCTTAGGAAGGATGCTTTCCTGAAAGATTTCTTAATCTCATTCTGCGTAATGATCTTTATCTAAGCCAAAGCAGAAAAATTGTCTATCCAACAGTAAGAAAATTTGTCAGCATTTTATGCATTTCAGGCCGGAAATGGTCTTCTTCTGATACGTTTTGGTCAAGTACTGTTACCTATTACTCCATGGATGATTCATATCAAATCTAATAATATATATTTTTTGGTATATTTTTAAAAAATCATGCAAAAAGGGAATAAGAGAGACTGACTGACATTACGCAGTGGAAATCTACGAAAACTCTCATGCCTCCAATACCTTCAACAAGAACCAAACAAGGTACTAACTGCCAACGTTTAGCTTTCCCATCTATTCGGACACTTATAGTTATCTTGCTATTTCGCAAACTGCCTGAAGCAAATGCCGTTGTCGTGTTTATGACGAAGCCCTTCATCTAGTGCCACGGACGAAGATGACAACCCTGGCAATCTTCAAAATGTTATTATCATAGAGGTTAGGTCTCTTAAGATCCAGTTTTTAACAATTCATCAAGAATACCTGGACAATAAAAACTGTGTGCAGTTGTGAGTTCTGTGTCCGGATAATTATCGCAGTTTTTGTAGGTTTTCCCACTCTATCTGTCAATTTTAAATCTTCTGCGATGGTCTGTTCTACGCCTGACTTTGGTTTCAGTTATAAGCCGATCTCCATTGATGTTACGGAGCTGGTGCTTTATTGGAATTGTTCCTTCAATCTGTATTTAGCCGTGACATTTGCATTATTATCATTGTTGAAACTTCCAGCCTCTTTTGCCAGTTTATCTGCGTTTACCTGTGAAGTTGACATGCCAACCATTGAAGTACGCAGACCTTACCAAACTTTTGAATCTCGTTAGGCGAAATTGGATCCCTTTGATGATCAGGGACCTTCTGTTCAGGATTACCCGTAGAGGCTATCTTTGAGTAACAGAAGACAACGAGTCGTTTTGCTTGCTGAGAGGAATTGGTTGTTTTCTGGGTCTCAAATGGTGTTGACTAAGAAAGGCTCTTTTTCATAGTTTTCGTTTCCAATATGCTTCCTTGGAATATTTTGATTAATTCTTGTTTAGAAATCAAAATTAAAATCTTCGGTATTTAAATGGAGAAGAGACATGTACAGTTCCATCTGCCATATCCATTTTTTAAAAAAGTTATGATAGATGGATTTGAGTGAATGGTACACTTAACATGCCTGATTTTCGTGTAACTTATTTTGTATAAAATAAATAAATTTTTATCGAAAGAAATCAATAACAGCACAAGATTATTTCAAACAAACTTTCAGTTTCATACCAAAACTACGAAAATATCAGTCAAGAAAACAATATGTTCAGTACAAAAGAGCGAAATATTTAACAAAATTGGATCATTACAAAGACCAGATTGCTTTTAAATTTACCGAAAGTTGTAAAGTAAATGTTCTTTACACACCTTACTATACATTTAGCTGTCTCTGTACTTCACTATATATTTAACCAGGAAACGTTTGAAAGATGGGGACTTTTACGCCTGTATGATATTAAATCTTTATTTTAAGCTTAGTTCTTCGAAAGAAGGCATCGACGTCTTTAGATAACATTCATGGAGGGCTTCTGTGAAAACCGAAATGCGTATTTGCTACTCACAGGTAGATATTTTTTGTAATTGCAGGGTAATATCATACAGATGAATGTCAATGAATTCACAATTATATTTTGGCTTTTACTGGAGGTTAGAAATTTACCGCTCTGATGCAACCGGTCGTAATAATAGATGATGGATTATAAGTATGGTGATGGGTTATTGGCTTGTGTTTCACAATCTTATTTAAGATTTCTGGTCCAATTATTATTAAAGCATAACATTTTAGAAAAAATAGATTTTACATTTAGCTTTATTTAAGTATGCTGCTGTCTGCAGCTGTAAATCTGCAGGTGGCTTGATGTAATTCGAGGAGTCAATTATCTTCAAGTTATTCGATATCATTAATCAATACCGAGAACGACACCGGATGTATGGGCACTTATATAGAAGCAATTGTTTATTTATATATGATTCAGATGAGCATAAAAGTATTTATTAAATGAAACATCGCATCATTTGTTTCAATTTCAAACAAGCATGTCTTTAAAGTCTGCTGCCGAGAAAAGATACTTTAAATTTCAGTTCCATGTTAATGATGATTGCGCGTCGTTCCACAAAATAATTCTAGTTTTATAGACATTTTTCTTAGTCGATTGATCAGAATGCTACACCTGTGGTAATGGCAATAACCTCTGTTGCTTTGCCCAAAATGGAAAATATAAAATGAATTTCAAATTTTCAGATTTGCTTAGCTCTTAATGGTAGTCATAACAATAATTTACGTTGGTGTAACACTCCAAAAAATAAAGAAATAAGTAAATAAAAAATAAAAGCTTAGTTTCTTAGATGTACTGCACTTATATTCATTTGATTTTAAGCTAAGCTTGATCTTAATGGATTTCGTTTTCTTTTGGACATAGCATAGTTATCATCTGTCATTAAAAGAAATTTCAGTCAATTAATATGTGATTTTCTGGGTGCAAATATCTATTTATATTTTGCGTTTTTCTAGAAAAAATACGCATTTATCTATGCGTGAATGTTAGATGACTTTGCCAATCAAAAAATATAGTAATTAAAAATAATTATTTTTTTCGTTCTTTCGCTCTCTTCTTGTCAGGACATTTTAATCAATAAATATGCTTATGGTAAAATTGTATTTTCTTTTATTCTATATAAATTATATTTTATGCTAATACTTCCTGAATTTTAGTTTTTTCTGTTCTGATTTTCTGTTTCATTTCCTGTTTCATTTTTCTGAAAGAGAAGTTTAATCGTCGTTATTATTCTATGATTATGAGGAACTGTGAATAAGTTTTCAAATTCAAAGCATAAGAAATCGATATCTATTATTTAAAGCATTAGTTGTTAGGATTATATTTGATGCAAATTATTCCTAACTGAAAGGTTTGTCATTAAACTATTTCATTGTTAAATTACGATGAGAGGAGTAACAAACTCCAGAACAGAAAACAACTAACCTGCACGGGTCCTTAAAATCATCAGTTCTGGTTTTCAACGTCTGAAATGTAATACTATTTGGTATCATTAACTTGAAATTTACGTTTATATTTTATAGAATTATGAAAAGATTGATCTTGTAAAGCAGAGCATTATAGAACCGTTTCTGCAGGATGGAGCTATATAGTACAGCAACAATTGCGATTGATTGTATTACTGAAATGTCATTTTTCATCGTAGCTTTTAAAGAAATGCCGATGTTTTGCATCTGTAAAATAGTTTGAATTCCTTATAGTTATCTTTTGAATGCTGTATTATTTAGGATGTTTATCATGGCATTACTTCTTAAAATGTGTTCAAATACTCATACATATTCTCCCATAGGGTCGCAGAATACTTAAGGAATATTTACAACCTTAATAAAGAAGCTATCAAGTTATATCTTGAAATTAAATTGATCCTTGTGATTGTAAGTTACGATGCCGTTAACTTGGCAGACGGTTGAAAATACTCGTCTTCTATTCCTAAGTTGATTTTAAAAATTAACATATTCCTCTCTTCAGTTCAAAAAAATTATAAAGATGATCCTAACACGTGATTATGAACTAAACCATGTTTACGAATTTATAATTTTTATTCATTCATAAATCTAGAAAATATGATTCGTAAAAGTCTATTTTTAGATATTCCGGATGACAGAACAAAATCTGAATTTAATTTGGATTCAGTTATTTTAAGTCAAACCAAAATAAAATTATTGCATAACTAAACGAAATTCTTTGCCTTCCGTATTTTTCAGTTATTGGCATCAAAAACAAGAAATAAGTAACCTTCTTTAGAAATTCTATACCAAATGTATATTTTGCGAATCTGAACCTGTTTTCAAAAATGGTTTAAAGCAAACGCAAGGAACAATGTAGCATTTTTTAAAAATTTTGTAAACTATTCGAAACATTTTATAGGTTTAAAATACCAGCGGTCCTTTATAATTTACTACAGTAAAACGTTAGTTTGTAGTATAGTAAACTACGTTAGTTCGTTGCAAAATGTGAACAATTTCTACACTAAGTCGCATGGATCTTTCTTTAATAATATTAGTATCTGAAGCGCATCGAAAAGCAAAACTTTAATACGCTTGTTGCAATAAATTACTTGACAACTGCTAGGATGATACAAAAGGCCCTAAAATAACATTTTCCCTTTCTTCAAAGATATACTGATTTACTGCACGCACACGATCATCAGATAGTATGTAAATAGCACGATAATAAACCTATTATCCGTTCCGTCTTAAGATAATATTCGGGGTTACGGCCCATAAATATTTCTTTATTTATAAAATGCATTCAAACATGAAATTTAGAGTATGCCAGTTAGCTTTATTGAATACATTTCCATTCCGCATTTTTTCTGCTTTCTGCAGACTTTTATCACAACGATTAAACATACTAGACTCACTGAATTTTTAATACAGTTTCTTTCTTTGGTTATTTTGCAAATAAATGCTTTGTTACGTACCTTATTTGTTCGATAATTTTGTAATATATGTTGCTTGGGAATGTTGGGAAAGCCTCGTAATTAAATTTAAAAATAAGTACCGGTAATAAACATTTATAGAATAGCACCTTTACGTAATATTTATAACAATTGAAAAGTAAAGATGGCCAGTGAATATCAAGAATTTAGAAGCATCCCTTCCTTTATATGATATTTGGCTGTAATCCCAAACGCTAGGCATAAGATGTAAGTACTCTCATACATGTATTATATTCGAAGAGCTCTCCCCATCTTATTTAACATGGGTTTTTATATTTTCTCTCCTTTCTATCATTACATAATGACCATATAATTAAGACGCACCATTAATAACCCTGTGGCACAGATATTCTTACAATGAAATGGGATTTTACGAATCGTTCAAATGGTAGGTCTGCGAATGTATTAAATCCACTTTTAAAGCCCTTAGTTATTAATTCAATAGAATGAAGTAAATACACTTTTATAATTCTTATCTCATTAATTCAGCAGCAAACTTATTTTTTTTTATTTACGTGCAGAATACATTTAACAAAACTTATTCATAAATGCAGTGAACTTCCGCTAGTATAACACTAAACAGACAAAAAAAATGCATCCCCATAAAAAGTATGTCTTATTAACAGAATTATCGTTGCCCGATTATTAAAAAGAGAAATGAATATTTAACAGCGACAGAAAATGAATATTTAATAACGACAGAAAAATCCAAACGTATATGATTCAAACTGTTTTAACATTTTTTAAAATGCAAAAATGCTCCCATAAATGAAAAAATAATTTAATTAATAAACCGTTGCCTTTGAATAGTCGTTTGTAATGCAAGAGGTTTTGTTTGAAAATTAGCTTAAAAAACTCCTCACTATAGCTTCAAACGAAATCTCAAATGTTAATAATAGTGTATGATTACTTAAAAAGTAACCGTTTATAAGTCTACTGTGTATAATTATATTGATATACATTATAACAAGTTCTTTTTTATTTTAATGTATAACTACTAACATATAAAATATAATTTTAGTTTATAAAACAGAAAAATATGTAAAATGAATCAAAGTGTAATAAGTGGCATTTCTTGCGTCAGATACTTATTGTAATAAAAGTATACGGTTTATAGTAAACATAAATTAATATTACCTATAAACCAGATAATAATAGTGTAATATACATTAGATTAACTCTCTGATGCCATCAACGAAACCAACTCGTAAGAATCTCAATTAATAAAATCTTTATGAATCTCCTTGTATATAAAATAAAAGTTTTACATACGTTAGAATGCTAGAGATATTAGTGTAAATTTTTTACTCAATTGAAAATTTTGAAGAACACTAAATTACATCAAATGATGTAACTTTTAACAACATTAACAGGGTTTATTTTCAGTGCCGTATTTACGTATATGCTGCACAAGCAGGCAGTAGCTTAGGGTCCTCTCTTTCTTGCCCTAAAAATTTGTCCCGCATCCCTTAGAAAGAGCTCCATATCTCAAATAGCTTAGGACCTCTTCAAGCATAAATCTGGCTTCGTTTATTCATAAAACTACAAGTTTCTTACTAAACACATTATTGATTACTATTCACGATTAACTTTCATTGCCCTGAATTAACATTGAAATTGATCATTATTTTCTTTATTAAAACTAGCATTTGATCATTAATTATTACTATAATAAATACCTTTGTTTGGTATTTATTACAATTGGTTGTAATAAATTGTTACAATTGGCAAATAAAAGCTATTATCAGTGTTACAAATGGCAACAGACCATCGTTTATCATAGTCATTACTACGGTTAGCAGTTGGCTATAAGTTATTAATTAATTACCCTTAACTGTTAATTCATTGACTTTTGAGAAATAAATTTATCGAGTGCTGCTTTCATTCAGAGCGGACTTCTTTCGAGTTATTTTCAGCCTTTCCCCCACATCCTGTCAAAGTCCTTTTAGTTAGATTTTCGCAAAGCTCCCTGTTACAAGTAACTATTTTTGCTCCCTAATAAAATTCAAATAATCAACTATCAGCTTTAAAATCATTAAATGCAAGCTAATTTATAAAAGGGGCAAAAGAGCAACCTTAGAGTACTGCAAATTAAAAAAGTATCATTAACATTTATTTTTAAAATCTATGTCTTCTAAGGTTACTTTATGACTTCATCAGTTTCCCTTAGAAAGGTCTTTCTTGAAGTCCTCCCTTCCCTTAGGCAGAAAACTCTAATATAATTTGTTAAATTCTAACGAACCTAAATCATTTGACAGGGACGTGTATCTTCTCTGGTTAGACTTAGTAACTTGTTCTATTTAATTTTCTCTTTGCATTTCTGTATCTGTATATAGAGCATAGTCCATTTTTTAATGTCTAAAACTAAACAAATTTTAAAAAATATAAAGTTCCGTTTAAGGAAGGGGAGGGACATTCTTTCCGTAGCACAAAGTAATTTACGGATGTTTTTGAATGCCTGTAGACGAAGAGTTTATGATCACGTTAGCATTTTTATCTGCCTATCAATTTAAGTGTCTTATTTATTCCGAAAGCAATCTTATGATATTAACTCAAAGCCTTAATATTCCTATCTCATAAGAATCATTTCGATTCCATTCAGTTTTTCGTATATTATCCTATTTAAGAGATAAAAACCATCATATTTAAATAGTTTTGTTTTCGTACTTAGAAAGATATCACTACAGATTACTGGATTCGTCATTAATAATTTCAGAAATGGGAATTCTGAGATGCTATGAGGTCAAAAGAAAAGTTTTAGAGGATGTATTACAGCGTTGAACCGCCGCGGGAATTCGTAATACACTCTCCGCTACCAATCGCCCAGGAAGCGAATGTTTTCCTCGCCGTAAAAAGCAGCGGTTTCTGCGGTAAATTGTGCGTTGCTTCGGCTTAGTATTGAAAAAAGCGTTGGCTGAAGCGCTTCTTTAGCTAGTCTTGTACTTCGCTGCTGGTTTCAGTTACTATTTCTGGAACTCCACCAAATTTATATTGCTTTATGATCTCGACCAAACAATATTGTGGATCTTTTGAAGTACTGTATTGATTATATTACAATGTTGAATTATTTTTTCAAAACGCGTCGGTCAAAGTTTATTATGAATCTTATACACTCCTTAACTTCAACTCAATTTTATCCCACATCATCTCAGTTTTACTACAGATTCATCAATTCAACAGATAAGTATGCCGCTGAATTGTTGAATTTATATTCCTGAATACTCCTAATCCAATTTCAGTACAATTTTCGTGAAATATCTCATAAAATATTTCCCTCTATTAGATTAGTTTCTTTAAAAGGATCGATTAAACCGATTTCGATCTCGAGCTTACGAAAATACCAGATTATGTGTATAAAATTTCCTTCAGTATAAATATATACCAGTAAAAACCGTTTATATTTTAAAAGTGCATATGATGATGATGATAATATTATATAAATAAAAGTCATACAATCAATTTAGGGAATCCGATCGAAAGCAGCATAATTATACCATTTGTATTTCCTTTACGCAAATAAAGCACATTCTTGGAATATTATATGATCATTCTTTTGCTAAAAGAATGATAGTAATCAGCTTTATAGGTATTAAATAGTTTAAAACGTAACAAAAATATTATAATTTTGAGCAAGAAATCAGTTTTGTTTATTGATATCTAGAGAATACTTAAAATAAAAATTCATATTTTTCAACAAATTAATAAGTATTTAAAGCTACCTAAGTGCTCGAAAGAAAGTATGTAATAACGAAACATTTTCTCTTAGCATTAAATATATATATGTATATTTTCACGTTTTCTAATTCTAAAATCTTAACATTTCCTAAATTCGAAGAAATAGAGCAATAAATATAATTTATCGCGGCTGAAGACAACATATTTGACAATATTTCCTCTACTAATAAACAAATTTATGAGAATCATATAAAATCTCTTTTTTGGCCTAAATATAATCCGTTAAATTCTAATGAGCCCAAGCTTACCTAAAATTAATACACAAGATTTTTTGAATAAGTATAATTATTTTTTTCGATTAGTAAAGATCTTGAAACAGTAACTGGCCTCAAACAATAAAAATCCGACGTATACATCACACGACTTCCTTGTACGGAATATTAAATTAAACGTATCCTGTATTTCGTTTAAACTTATTGAATGGACTTAAATCTACTTTGTCGATAGCGCATAAACCACAATAGAATAAAGGCCCTCTTTAAAATTCACTAGATTTATTTACCATCGTGACACTCTGGAGCTGGGTTTGCATAACAGCGAACATTCATTCATTTTATAATTCACAATGCACAAAAATTATGTCATCTGAAGAATTATCTACGTTGCCACATGTTCTATCCAAATACTATAATCAATCAAAAACCATGTATAAAAGAAATTAAACAAATAAAAAAGAAATAGCTTTCAATGCTTACCTAATAAGCATGCGCTAGTCGTAAACATTCTCCTCTGCCCAAGACAGACTTGCCACAATATTTGCTGCTACTACGAAACACATATTTCCTCGAATTTCATTAGAGATATATTTCTCATTCAATTATTTCTGCTCTCAGTTCGCGATAAGGCAAAAATACATAAAACCTCAAAATATCTTCGTTAAAAAATTGAAAAATATAGAAAAAAAAATAAAACACCAAATACAGTTAAAACAATAAAAAAAATTTTTTTTACAATTAAAATTAGAGTTTCTACGCAAAAACAAGTAATTCGGCCAGCAGGCCACAAGGCAGATTTTTCGGTGCTCAAAAATAAGTTTAATTTTGATTCCACACTGCAAAAAGATACAGAAACTGAATTTACTATTCTGTTAAGTTTCCAATGTAAATAAATATGGCTGCTACGGTAAACAAAAATTAGGCTTAGCCGCACTTAAACAACTTTTAAATTGTTGATAATTCTACAATTATTGCATGCAGATTAACTAAAGGCATAAAAACCTTAACCTGAAGATAAGAACAACACAATTCAATCATTTTCAAAGCAAAATTGCACAATTTACCAACACATAAGAAAAAAAAGAGTGGGTACATATGTTTTGTGCATACCGAGTATTTTGTATGTATACATATATATATATATATATGTATACATACAAAATGTATATGTACATACTTTATATATAATATATATATATATATATAAAGTATGTATTTTTGTATATGCATTTGTATTTGTATATGTATAAATATGTATAAAATATATATATATATGTATATAAATAATATATATATGTAAATAATATATATATATATAAATAAAATGTATTTTTTGTGTAGATATATATATAAAGAAATAATTAACAATAAATTATAATAAGAAAAACTTCCCATATAACATCTCCAAGGAACAGAAATTCAATTAAAAATCATCATCAAAAAAGTATAGTCAGAATTTTAAAAAGAATTTAGAAAAGAATTTTCTAGTCCTCCTTTGCTTTAAAAACAGTTCAGAAAAAACTTAAATCGCAAAAATGCCAAAATCAAAAGTAAAACTCATTTAAGTATTGAAAAACCAGTTACTGCTATTGATAGCAGATTAATCGACTTATCGAGGGGATAAACCAATCTACTATCCATTAATAACAACTAAAATAAGAGAGAGTATTTCACCTTACTTCTAAGTAAGCGTCAAATTATTTGCTAGATTCAAATCATAATTCACAATTGATACTTAATCAAAATAAAAATATTTGTTCACTTAAACCCAAAGAATCCTGTTAAAAAGCAAATAATCTTTAAAATTAAATTTTCTCGTTAAGAACACAATTAATCTGAACGAGATGCTTACTTTAGAAGCCATATCCCCTACATATATGTATATATACACCAAAAGTATATATATATATATACTTTTGGTGGGTCGATTGGAACCCAAAACCCAGGTGCACAATTACATATTATAGCAGTCATATATACAAAATTTCGACGTTCTGAGGCTACCCGTTTTTGAGTTATGCGAGATACATACATAGAGACGTACGTATGTACGTATAGACGCTACAAAAAAATTGCTTTTTAATCCATTTTAAATCAGTTTTTTAATTCGTTTGGGGGAAAAGAGTCCTTTATTCTGTCCTTACGAACAGATGTTACGTAAAAATATCGCTAAATTGCATTCGATAGCGGTGAAAATGGATATTTTCGTTGAAATTTGATACCGAATTTTTCATGATTACAATACTTTAATAAATACATTTTTAAAAAGGTTTATTTATTTATTTATTTTTATTAACAGACTATTAGTAAATAGCTTTAAGTAGTAACTGGCCTCAAACAATAATAAATGCATTTTTAAAAAGTTTTATTTATTTTTATAAACAGACTGTAATCTGAGTGTATATGACAAAAAATACTGTACTCCTATTTCTTATTCCAGACTGTTGTCGAAAATAAAATTTAAAGTGAGCGTTGCACTTACACAGCAGCCTCAAAATTTGAATTTTTACATTATATGTTCAGCTGGTTTATTTTATGTTCATATGCCGTCAGTGCCCTTGTTATTCTTAGTAATGTTACGTTCTTTCAGGTAGTCCAAGTTTCGTTTTCATTCGTTGAGAAACTGGAAGTTTATCTAAACAATCTTCTAATATTTGGTTGACGAAAATACCTTTTCCACCTCGGTTTTCCACTATGGCAGGAAACCTTTTCAGTGGATATTTAAACCAGTATGGGAAAAGAAAGCGCACTTATATTTAAAAAAATCTCCCTTTTCTCAGTGCCTTCACAATCTGTTTCATGAGATCCAGTTTTATACTAAAGGTGATAAAAGAATTTGTCTTTACTAGCAAGCCCTTAACGTAAAATGTTTTTTGCTACCCAACCATGCTTTTCTTTGTGGCCAGGATTTTAGTTCTTGGTATTTGTTTCTTTTTTTGTTTTGTTTTGTTTCTTTTTTTTTTTACTCTACTCTCTCATGCACATATTAAAGAGAATATAATGTAACAC
>KK120813.1:349892-396612 GCA_000611955.2 Stegodyphus mimosarum
AATTTCCGTTGCTTGGAGATGTAATAAGGAGAGTTTTCTTTTTGTAATTTCCTTTTATATTATATATATATATATATATATAATGAATTAGCTTCGGAATGGTATATAGTTCTTAAAAGAATTTTTTTGTATGTTTTATACATATACGTCTTATAAAACAGGCTGAAGGTAATAATACACAATGTTTAAGTGAAACTGTTTTTTTTTTTTTTTTTTTTTTTTTTACAAAAGCTAAGGGATCTGAGCAACTTAACAAACAAATTTTATCCTATGTAATTAGCCAATAGAGAAAAAAATTACTTATTTACGGATAGGCAATGAAAATTACTTATTTATGGGTAGGCAATGAAAATTACTTATTTATGGGTAGGCAATGAAAATTACTTATTTATGGGTAGGCAATGAAAATAGCGTAATTCGTGTGATGTCTGCATTTAGGTAGCGTTATATCAGTGCTCAAAACTGCTCGCCTCAGAAACAGATCAAATTTCTAACTGGGGATTCAGTTCATAATAATTATATATAATGATATTACCAGCAATATAGTAATAAGAAACAAAACTTGCAGATATTATTAACAGTTTCGTATCAAGAAACAAGAAAAATCAATTTTTTCTTCACCGGTATTCAAACAATGAATCCCACAGTTTGATAGCTTTATGTCATCACGAGAATACGAAGGAAGTGAATGAGATAATTCCTTAGATTTTACCGCACTTAAAGGGGGACTGGAGAGAAGCATAATATCCAGTCTACAAATCCAAATGGTGAATTATCATCAGCCCCTTTTTATTTCGAGCACTTAGACGTTTTCGATAAGGAAAATGAAATACTGGATGTTCTCCTGCGGAGACCAGAACCACGGATCTCTTTCTTGCCAGCTTGATCCACTCATCTTTTATATCACAACAACACGCATGATAATATCGCAGCAATAATTATACCCAATAATTGTATCTTTTATATCGACACTGCACGCATGAGATGCGATAATTCTTTACAAACTAACAAATATCACTGTTTCTAAGTGTCTGAGAAGTTATCCAATGTTTATTACAAAAAGAATGACGAAGAATAAACCCTTATCAGTTAATACTGAATTACTGTTAACATTTAATTTGTTTTGAATAGTAAAAATATATTGCATGAACATTCTTTATAATATGCTTCGCTAGGGAACTATGAAACAATCGAAAGCAAAACAACATTAGGAAATAAAGAATGCGTGTAATATTAATACATGTAATTAAAGAATGCCCATTACGTGTTGTGGGGTTTAATTTATTTAATTCAATGAAATCTTTGAACCCCACGAACACTAACGAGCGAACTTAAGTGTGTTGACAAACACGTAAGAGAGGTTAACTACCCTTTATTTCTTAGAATAAATACAATCAACTCCTAATTCGGAGTATACACAAAGCTTCCACTTGGGCTTGAACTTAAATAATTATGAAATTAAACTAACTAAGCTTAACTAAAGCTAACTGAAAGATATAGCCGAAGCTATCAGGATTCTAAATAGTTGGCCCCTAAATATTAATTAAATCGGCGAAGCCAAAGCAAGGGCCTAAAGTATGGCCGAGCGTAGTAATATTTAAGAGAGACGTAGCCAAAAAGGCAAACGCGCGCTAGTCAGGAAATCAGACTCACTTTCTGCCGAAGTCTGTGAAATATCGACTTCAATAGTACATTTACTCATTTGCATTCACTTCGTTTCTGAAATTACATTCTGGTAGGAAATTGTAAGCTGAAACTAGAATTGATAGGAAAGAAGCATAACTCAAAATAACTGTTCATAAAATTAGGATAAACCGTATATTGTATAGGATTGAAATCTGAAGCAGCAGATAGTTTCTGAGAAAAAGCGATCAAAAATACAACTTTGGCTCAAAATATTACTTGTAAATTTTGCTTATGTACGATATCCTAAATACCTTCGACAAAGTTAACATTCCGAGCATATCAGTAACATATCTACAGTTTGTCTTCTACTCCTTCGACCTTTATTCAGCTTGTTTGCATTTTAAGATCAGAAGTAATTATTTGAATTGCGTGAGGTAAGAAACTTAGTTTTACGAAAACTCTGTGAAGATTCCTTACTTAAATTCAGAATTAACATGTATAAACTGAAACTTTTTAACAACATAATTGATAAATATATCATTCGCATTATACTGAACTTTTTATTCAAGCGAGACTGAGCGTATTTCGACTTCCAGCTTCCGATGATTTTGCAGTTGATTCTATCCCCAGAAGAAGACGACACCAGAACATCATTCGTTTATCGACGACAATTAAAGCTAATCCACTCTATTCATTACGTATTTTCCTCGAGAGAATGGGGGATTAGCTTTCCTTTCCTTTGACTGATGAAGCGTTTTAACTAAAATAACACATTCAACAAGCCGTTACTGGAAAACTGGGATCTTCCATATGCAATCCGTGTATATGTTTACCCATGTATATGTTTATCCGTGCGTGATGTATTAAAATTCAGAAGATGCGATGTCTTATTTGTCGGCTAGAACTAAGCGAATGTTACAAAAGATGACGGCTATCATGGCTCACTTAGTTCAGGCGACATCCTGCTCTGAGTAAACACATCCATCCGTCAATCAAAAACAGCAATGTTACTACGTAAAAGAAAGCTAACACATAACAGTAGCATTAGAATGAGAGATATCTTTATGCTAGGATTAAAAAGAAATTTTTTCTTAGTGTAACATTAGAGCTACAATAATATTTGATTTGATCATTCAAAATATTAAAAAAAAACATATCACTATACTCAGTGCGATATAACCAACTCATTAGGACTCAACAGGGACTCTATATTTACTCTGGCGAATATTTTTTTCACTCTAAACGGATTTTTTCTTCACTGAAAATACGAATATAAAAAGATACGCAAGCGCAGAAACTGAATAATATTGGAATAGAAATTGCTGGCTGTAAACCTGGAGGCAGATGTAACAAATTTATTTTAAATTTGTTTATATCGGTGCTCTTAGCTAATTAAAAGAGTTTTCCAGTTTTGAACTTTTCCTTAGGCTTCTTACGGTCTAACGGAGTTTAAATGCGAATAATTAAAAATAATTAAATAATAGTTTAATAATTAAAGAGTAGATTTTTTTTATCTCGAATTGCAAGTTTTTCACACTTTTTTAAAAATTCCTAGAAATTTATCGAGTGTGTTGGGGGAATGGATATTCTCGTATTTTTCTCTCTATGCAACGGAAATGGGAGAGATTATCTCTTGGAAATTCTTTGCTTTGAATACACTTACTTTATTTGAGCATTATTCGAGCGTTCTGCCATTATCAGTTACACTGACAAACAAAATCTGATGTGGACACCACATGGCTTCCTTGTTCGGCATCTTAAACTATACACACTTTTTGCTGCATTTCATTTAAACTTAGATCCTCGAATTTCTTTAGAGATATATTTCTTATTCAATCAGCTCAGTCCTCACTTCACGGCAAGGCAAAAATACATAAAAACTCAAAACATCTTCATTAAAAATAATAAAACACAGGAAAACCTAAAACGCCAAATACAGCTAAACACAGTTAAAAAAAATTGCAATTAAAAGTATGTGAGTTCCTAAGCAAGAACAAGAAATTCTGCCAATGAGTAGGATGATAAAATTTTCGGTGCGCAAAAATTTCAAGTTTATTTCTGCCTACACAGGACAAAAAGACACTGAAGCTAGTGCACCAATTGACGTCATTCACTATTCTATTAAGAGTTCCAAATCTAAGCAAATAGCCATCACGTTAGGCCTAACCGCCACTTTTAAATTTTTGATAATTGTACAACTGTTGCATGCAGAAAAACATAAAACCTTAACCGGAAACAGAATTACATTCGATCATTTTTAAAGCAAACAATGCGCAATTTACCAAAATATAAGAATAAAAATACAGAGTTCACCACGCACGGTATTAGGGTGTATATGTTTATATACGTTATTAGCGGGCTATATAGTAAAAAACTGAACTCACTGAGCCAACTAACAGAGTGTATATATATATATATTTGGTGCGGCTGATTGCAGCAAAAAAAAGGGAGGTGTACAACTAGATATTATAAAAGTTCCATATACAAAATTTCAACATTTGTACGGCTAATCGTTCTGGGTAATGCGAGATACATATATGCGTACGAACAGACGTCACGAAAAAGTCACATCTGAATCCATTTTAAATCCATTTTACAACCCGTTTTGGAAAAAATAATCCCTTCTGTCCGGACGTATACATGTCAGGCAAAAAAATCTTTCTATTGGATTACCAAAATATGATCACCGAAATTTTTCGCGATTACAATACTTCCTTTACTTCTTACAAGGAAGTAATAAAAAACTATTTTTACCGTAAGCTGCTAACATTAGAGAACTTAAACTTTTCTGATAGAGGTTTCAGAAACTGCAGAAAGAAGTATCTTAAAACAAACTTTTTTTAAAACAAATCCAAGGCAAATACAGTTAAATATTTATTTAATATCAGTACAGAATTCGATTTGAATATAAAGTAAGAAAATCTTTCATTTTTTACTATATTTTTATGCATTATACTACATCATGCATTGAACTGTTCATTAATAAAGCTTTATCTTCTCAGTATATAGAATTTAAAGAAAAAGACGTGGCGATAAATTATGAGTATGCAACTGTGAAGCTAAGGATTTCCACTTGTCCTCCAGTTATTTCTTTTCATGCATACAGCTCTGACGTATGTGCTTTTTTATATTCATTTAAACGACTAAAAAATCATCTGTTAAGTGCTGAAACTATACTTTTTCGTCAAATATTTGTGCGACTTTTATTGATGAAGATATTTAGTTAGAGAGTTAAGGATTTGCACAAATATTTTCTAAACAAATTTTAAAAAAAGTATGATAGTAAAAAGTAATGTATTATTTTAAAATGTACTTAAATGCAAAAGTGTAATTTCATCTCTACTATGTGAGCTACTGTTAAATAATAAACAGAGAGCTATATTATATCTGAGTACCTTAATTCTGAATACATGCGTGTAAACAATTACCATATTTCCTCGCGTATTTTTCTTCGTGCCTTTTAGCTCTACATTCTGTAAATTTTTAAAGTATTCGAGAAATTTTCCGCTTTTTCTATGCGTTAGAACGCATTTTCTTAAATTTTAAAAGTGATTTGCCCACGTAATGATTGCTTCCGTCGTACTAAAAGACAAACTCTTGCGAAGACAAAAACTTGACTACCTACGAAAGTCCCCCTACACACTCTCCCCTTCTAACTTTGAAATTCATGCCATCTTAATACAAGAACCGAGCCACCACAGCGAAGCAAACACAACTGACATTCAGTCTGTGATTTCGCTAAATTAGCTGCACATTCACCTTCTCTAATTATTTAAAGATGATTTGATATCTGAGGAATAGCAGAGAAAACAATAAGAAAGCGAGAGATTCAAAGTAGAAAGTAGTAAGTTCAGAAGAGAAAAGTAGAAAGTTCAGGAGTAGAAATGAAGATATTTTATTAGAAATTATACTGTTAATATTACTATGTATTCTTAATGAGATATAGGTTTTTTAAGAGATAACATTGTGATAATTACCAGTAGTTTATCCATGACTACTTTTCATTTGCAATGTTCTTATTTTAACCGCATCCTCCGTAAATTAAAATCATTCGCATAATTCATTCCTCGACTTTCAAACCATAAAAATTAGCAAAGTTAGGGTCACACTGAGCCTTTTTTTAGGGGGAAGATACGTAGTTAAACTCAATAGTTTTTTATGATCTTGTCATTTACTGGATTTCAGAGAGTAAACCTGATTCGACAAAAGAAAGATCTGTTATATAATCAAGTGACACGAATATTTCCACCATATATTTTTGTGTAAAAATGTCTAACCCCTATATAAAGCTTGATAATCCTCAAATTATTAGTGCGAATGCTTATATTGGTTTCTGAGACACAAATAAGGCTTTAAATTACAGAACTCATTTACGAGTTGGATTTCCATAACGAAATAAACGCTGGTGTTGCAGCTGTCCAAACTATGTTAGATCTAACTATCAAAGAGACAAAGTACTTTGAACTCGGAACTTATTCCTCGCAAACAGTAAGAAAAGATTATTCTCCCACATACTAATATTTAACGTCTGGGCAGCCTGAGTGGTAAATTCAAGCCTCAACAGATATTGGTCTTGATCTCAGTAATAACATTAAACACACAAAATATAAAGCAGTTAATTTAAAATGGTTTGTATTATTGAGATTGCAGCAAAGTACACTAGGCTATCTGCCGAAGGAAAGGGTATCTTCGTGGAGGACTTTAAGAAAGTAACTGACTCCTATACACGTTAAACACGGAGAAAACAACGAATACAGCCAGCCCGTTCGCGTGCAATCGAACCCAGGTAGGAATTAACAGTGTTGAACGACTTTACCACTCGGCTTCTGGTGGGCCTAATTTAGAATGTAAACTGTCTTAAGAGAATAATACAGACACTTACTTAACAAAAGGTCACAGTCTGTATAAGTTATCAAATCGCTTTTAAGTACCATCTTGAGATAACACAATTCTTTTTCCTGGAGAAAACGACTTTGGGAAATTAAAAAGTGATGTAATAGTTTTAAAATTTCAGAAATAAAAATAAAGCTTACATTAAATGCGTCGATGTTATAAGGTCACTCGATCATTGTACAAATTATGAAGTGTAGGTAAATATCATGTGATGGCCACATCAAAAATAAGGCAAAATACTATTACTAGTGAAGTATTCTGAGAACTTATTAAAAGTTTTTTTTCTTCGTAAATCTTCCTTTTCCTAATTTTCAAGAGTGTTTTATTTGTTGGGGAGCAGAGGTGGTATACACCTCTCCCCAAAGTCTTACATTTTGGCCTTATATTTCCAAAGGTCCTTATATTTTGGTCATTAAAACTGCCATTTAATAATAGCTTAAATTAATTGTTAGCTTAATATAAAAATTGATTTTAATATCCTTTCATCACAATGCATTTCCGTAATTCAATATTAGATTTAAGAAACAGTATTTACAGCCGTTAAATGCGTACAGATTATTTTATAGTAAACTAATAATGTACAAAAATGCATTATGCACAAATGCTTCAAACAGATGTAATTTCAATAAAACTTGTACGAAATAACAATATATATTTCAATAAGGGTAGTATTCTCACTTTTAAACTTCGCAAGGCCCGCTTTTTTTATTGCAATTTTTTTATTGCGAAAGTTTAAAACTTCGCACTTTTAAACTTTCACGGTCTTAAGTAATAAGAATGAAATTATTCATTTACTATTCAACAATGTTACATTATTTTCAGGTTTGATTTAAAGACATATTTATTATAAAGGATGTTGTTATACGCGTATAAATAAAATGAATGATAAAACGAGAACTGAGTCTGTAGTCATTTAATGTACTTAATACTTGTAAGAATTACTTGTAAGAATTAAGTTTGGAGATAAAAATATTAAGAATTTTGAATTTGTGGATTTTTGCTAATTTGTCAGTTTCTAAACGTAAAATTCTTAGGTAAGCAATATATATCAGCATTTGTTAAAAGAAAATATGAATATTAATATGGAAACTTATAAAATTCCTTAGCAGAGCTCGGTGTGTCTTAAAAATCGCAACCATGTTGTGTTTGTAATAATACCATTGGTAAGAACTCAAAGAATAAATCAGTACTTAGCAAAATCTTTTACGTATAAGTAAAGACAATAATTACAACATTATCAGCAAGCTAATTAGGGAAGTTTTCGCAATCATTATATTTCTTAACTCAAATATCCCTCCTAGCTTAATTGGTATACTTGTGACACTTGGACATGCGTCAGGTGAACATTTTGACAAGGTGTCACCCTCGAAAAAGAACGCCGGAGTCACACCAGTCTAACGAGCTGCATTATCAGCACGAGCGGGTTGAGTTCTTAGCAAAGAATCTGGCTTTTTGTTGACTCGTTCCTATGGCAACCTGTATAATTATTCTTGTCTCGTTTACTGTTTCGTATTTGTAAAGGCTCAACCAAGGACATTCTTAGACTACCGAAAAAATCATTACAACAACACATGCAGGGTGTTTCTAAAATGCTTGCTGCACGAACTCCGGCAATGATATTTATAGTTTTTGCAAAGTATCTATTTAAAACAAATCTTCTAGATCGGATTCTTAAATGTAATTCGTTATAAGGCATTAATTCTTGCAAAAATTTGTAAACGTGGGGTTCGTCTTGCATTTTTTATAACATAGTTTCTGAAAATATTGAAGCTAATCTTTGCACAAGACTTTGGTTTTCGCTTATTACAAGAGAACCTTGTTTATTCCTATGGAATTGGAAAAAAATATTTCCGAATAATGGCTCCGCCTTCCCGAGATAAGATTTAATCAGATTTTAATCAGATAAATTTAATAATCAGATTTATGGATGCAAGATTTTTGACAGTCATGTAATTTTTTAACAGTTATAATAAACTTCAAAATTTCCGTGAGAAATTTACTTTCTTATTTAAATCAGTTAAAGAAAAGAAAATGCATCTATAATTAAAGAGAAAGCAGAATATCATGAAATTCATTTGAGATGTAAAATGCAAGGTCTTTTTCAGTAATAATTTATTGGAATTTTTAATCCTTGCTTTTCTGGTAGTATTCGCTTTCAGTGTAGATCGACTTTAATTGATTCAAGCTATTTATAAGCATAAGTAATTAAAAATAATCTCCAGTTATTTAACAACTTGTTACTTTGCATACGAATGCACCGAGATCCAATTTTTGCATTATGCATTGACTTTTATTTACATTATGCATTGACTCGTGACAAGAAGTCAAATGCGTCTGTCGTTGGCAAGAGCCTTAAGCACCATACAGGTGGCAGCTTAACTTTAGCTCGGTTCCGCAGTACACGTGTGAATTTTTTTACATTATATTACATTTAGATGGGCCTGTCCTCTTTTAGCCATAAGGCCGTTTATTCGGCTAGGGGGGCTGAGGGCTTCGCCCTTTACATTACATTACATTATATTACATTCATGCCAAACGCATAAATAAATAGAATTGTGTACAATGCGTATAAGATTATATCGAAAATTTCATGGCAGAGGATTATAATTCATCCACCCATGAATAAAAGGAGCTGATACAAAATATAAAACCTTACAATCTTTTGTGAAATATTTCATGATTAATTCTTATCTTCCCAAACATGAACAGATACCCGCAGTTTTAAATTTCTCTTTCAAATACTTCTTTAAAATCACGAAATATCTGACAATTTCCTCAAATACTCACTGAGTTTTCATAGGGAAGTTTTAAGAGTCGTATTAATTTTCATAATGTAAACGCTTGGATCATGTCCTAAGTTTCTTTTAATATAGATGGTATTTTTTGTTTTATGCAACGGATATTTCTTAATGATTCCAGAAATCCTTGAACTCCTACAGCCAGTCTTTTGAAACGCAATTTCTCTTGACAGTGGTAATTTGCATGCACCCCTACTCCATATAATGATGGGAACTACATGGATTTACCTGCCAGACAAATTTATCTTATTCAAAGAAAGAGATTATCCGCTAGTAATATTCCTAATTTCAAATATTCAGAATTTTGATTATTCTTGGCCAAATAATCGAAAAACGAGTACTACTTTAAAAATATAACTTCCATGTTAAAACGTTCGTCTTGGACTTCAAACATACATAATCAGAATAATAAAAGAAAATGGTTATAAAAGCGTTCAAAGCAAATAAGCAGTCGTTCTTAAAACTGTTATTTATGTTAGTTGTAGAGTTTTAAGAGGTGTCTTGTTAAAAAACGTTTTTATTAAGAATCCTTCATTGCTGGCAGGTCTAAAGTCAGAAGAAAAAACAGTTTTTCAAGTTTAAATTTAAAAAAATTATTTTGCACTTATAAAACCAGTTTCTCCGAAATTGAGTTAAAATTTAGAACTTAAGTTCCCATACTAATTTTCACTTTTAGTTCACGTAAAATTTAACTTGTTGACAACAAATTTTCATTTAAAATTTTTCTTTGAATTAGATAACATTAATAAGTCATATGATCATATTCTAAGATATTCAATTAATTTAGATGGAATTATATAAATTCCAGGTAATCCTAAAGCTTTCGGCAAATAAATGGACTATTATTTAAAAAAAATATTTAACTCTGTAACAAGAGTATTGCTGTTTTTTTGCTCTATATACTCGCGGGAACAGTCTTTCGCACGCACTTTTCTAAAAATAAACTAAACGTAACGACGACATTATACCAATTCCATCAGCACGAAAGGAGAAATTACAAGCTTTATTGTTTGAATAAATAATAAAAATAATTTCATTGTTTTATTTTAACAGAAAAGTGTATTTTAAAATAAAATAACTTATTATATTTTTAACAGTGTAATCTTTGTTCGCAGAAAATGAAACAGAATAAACTCCTTTACTGCCACAGTAACAGGCTATAGAAAGAAATCCAAGACAGCTATACGAAATATTTTAATAATTTATTCGGCTAGTATTGTAATTAACCCGAATGTTTGGAATTCTGTAGCCTTCTGTTAGTATAATTTTAATTCTAGTGGTTAATTTTATTATTGCACCTGCTAATTTTACATGTTTATCTCTCAGAAGAGTGTAATATTTTGAAAAATGGTAATAAGTGTTGCATAAATATATTAAAATTTTTCTGTTATGAATAAAAGGCATATTACAAAAAAAAAGTTACATGCTTAACTTTATTTAACATAGTTCATTTTTATTTAATGCTAAATTTTGTTTTCAGCTTATATTATTTAATCTGAATTTCAATGAGAAGGTAGAAAATGTTCTTATTGTGAACAATCAACTAAGGTTGAAAGAAGTATTGATATTACAACTGGGAAATATATCCCATGAATTTATTTGCAGCATCTTATTAAGAATTCGCTTTATGCTTGCTTTGTGCTAAAATTATCCTGCAGTATATTGATAACAGGAATATCTCGTAATTATATCCCAGTAGATAAGTGAAAACCTCCTCTATTATCCTGCTTATATTAGGTTATGGAAAACAACTGAGACGAATTCTAAGGAAGGAATAGCTTAAAATTATTATTGTGAAATATATTTAACGAAACTGAAGTGTGCACTGTTAAAAATGGGCACTGAATTATACACACTTTAAGATTTTAAATAATTAGAATTTATGTTAAATATTACACCCCAATTATGTTGTATTTTAAGAAGATTTTAAAAGTAGCACTTTCATTTTAATTCAATAGAATTTTTAATATGATTTCATGTGGTACAGAGAATCTAAATTGCTCAAGTATACTATGCATATTATTATATTTCAGAACCATAATAATGCATATATATATATTGCATATATATTTATATTGCATATATATTTATATTGCATTTATATATTGCATTTATATATTGCATTTATATTGCATTTATAATTCAGGACAAAGTTACGCGTATTCCACATATTCACATGTTGTACTTCTAAATCACACTTTTCTAAGTGCATTTAAAACCAGATCCTCAAAGACTGACTGTTTCATAAAACCTTAATAACATTATCTTAACGAATTTTACTCGTCATTTCTCATTTAATCTAGAACAGCCCTTTTCTTCAACAACTTCAAAATTAATAAACATCAATTTTAAAATCTGAACAGTATAATCAGTTATGAAGCAGCTTATTTCAATGTGTGTGAATAGTATTGCTTCAATAAAAGTGCATAGCATATCGTATTACAGATATACTACTTTCTTAATTACATTTTATAACAATTGAGAAATCCAAGTTAAAAGAGAAAACTCTTAAGACCTCACCAAAATAAAAATAATAGAAATTAAGGAGGAGTAACTGAACCGAAAGGTGATATTTTAAGGAGTTTAATCAATCACTTTCCTTCGTATAAATTCTGTAATCATATAATGATGGGAACGCTATGACAGCCTTTCTATTTTCGGAATTACCTTCATACATATGAAAACATAAATATGATTACTAAAGAAAAGAAAATACGGTAAGAAATGGAATTATGTAATAGCAACAGGCACGGAATACAGTATCAAAAAATGCAAGCAAGTAAGATTAAAATATATTTCGTAAAAATTTGAGTTTTGTATATTAAATAATTTAGGAACTGCAGGCTTAGAGAAATTCCCTTTCGAAAGTAATAAATTTAACATCTTTAATTTTACCTAACTATGCATTAAACCATAATTCTCGTGATTTCTAAATCAATCTTGTTTTTTACTAATCATGTATATTTTTTAGGACAATTATACATTAAAACAAATGCACTTGTAAAATTAAAATTCATGAATGTTAGAAGTTATGAAATTTCTGAGAATATTATAATTAGAAGATCTAGGTTATTTCTTATTTCATTTATTGGAAATACCTTGCATTAATTTGTGATATATAGGTAATTATTGACTGAACATGATTTTTGTAATTATGAATAAGTAACGGAAAAAATTTATAAGAAATTATGACATTGAAAATAACTGAAAACAATAAAAAATTGAATTATTATTTAAAAAGAGATAGTGTTATTAAAAATAACAAAAATCTTTAATTTTTATTCAGCAGTACCCTTTTAACAAAGCCGATTGGTAAGTAACGAGAAAAGAAAAAGAAAGAATTTTTTATTAGTTTATCTTTAATAATCCTATCACTTCACAAACTACTCCTGCTAAATATTATAAAAGTAAATAATGTAACTTAATAATATAACTTAATTATTACGTGGATATAACTACACTCCCTATTTTACTAAATTTATTATATTATTGTTCATATTAAGAAGACGCTTAATGTTTCTTTAAACATTTGTTGAGGGTGATATACTTTTAAAGTATTTTTCCTATTCGATGTACTATATAATATAATCTAATAAAATAATGTCCTAACTAACTTCATTTTGTTTACTTGATTTCTTTCACTCTTCGTTTTTACAATTATGTTAAGTTTTTCATTATACTGACATACTGCATTCTGAAATTTGTTATTACTTTTTGTATTTATTAAAACTTAAAGTTATTTTTATGAAACTCAGCAATATATTTCTCCACCGTTGCCTTTTGTTTTTCATTTCAAATCTCTGCACTTATTTTATAAGATGCTTAATTATAAATGAAGATTTGAAATTATAAAACTTAATCAGCATATATTTGCTCAAATCTTAAATTCTCTTTCTTAATAATATACATGATTAAAATATATGTCGAGTGCATTTAAGATATGGAGAAGAATGTACATTTCGTTTCCCTGTGATATGAAAGTATAAACGGTAGTTAATTTGGGTAAGATTTTGGAAACGCTGTTTAAAATTTAGTAAAATGTTCGTATTCTGCCACTTAAGTTTGCTTTTCCGAATCGTTTCCCCATGTATCTAATTATAAACGCGACTACGAAATGTTTCGTTTCCTTTCAAAAATTCTTACTGCAGTTTCAATAAATATTTGGCTTAGCATTAATCTGTTGCATTTATCGAATTATTTTATCCCAAATTCATTTTTTCAAAGTATATTTAATTAATAATAAAAGCGTTCTTAATAGCCTTCATACAGATATTAGTCTTTTATTATAATACTGCAAAGCCGCGCTCAAAAGATGTAGCAAAAAATATAAGTTACTAAAGTATTTTTAATAAAAATTTAGTACTTACCTAAAATCCAATGTATTCTTTTTATACTTGTCCTATACTTGAACCTTTCCGCAGATTGTTTCATGTAAACATGGCGAACGCCATCTGTTGAGTCAAATAAGAAGTTTTCAGTTGTCTTTCGATGGAATAGAAAATAAATCGTCTGCACATGATCATGTTAATAATAAAAGAAATTTTAAAATTAGCAAACAAAACGTTACAGCAACAGTTTTTCTTCGCATTTTACATAATTAATCTCACACAAATTTACATCAATGCATCTTATAAATTTTTAGAGGAAGCATACGAATTTTACGACTTTCTTCATACGATTTCATGGATTATTAAATCATTAATTAAGACCTGAGTTAATTAATTACCGCTTTCAGGCTTCTTGGATAAGAAGATAGAAGTGTAGTCGTGAAGAAATATAAGATGGAAATTCGTCGGAATGATTACATAACTTCTAAATACTTACATAACTTCTAATTTTCCCACCGCAGTTCACGAGCAAATCAAACAATAGTTACATAAAACGAATGATTTTGGCAACACACTGAGTTAAAGTAACAGTTAAGGAAAACGCCTCAGTTAAGAAATATTATCCGCTTGCAATTGTAAATAAGTCTAATATGAACGCTTAATTTCAGTAAAAAAAGCTTCATATTTTCAAAACGAAAATTTTCATGCAGTAAATTTAATTTATGGGCTGGTGAAAAAGGAATAATTTTAGATATACTTTCAAAAAAACGTCAAAAAGTCAGTGAAATTAAAGATGGAATATAGTTACTAGATAACATTCAATTCAAATGATACATTTTGTAAGGTTCATTTGTAATATCATTTGGGAGGTAGTTTTTTCTATGATCCGCTTCTTTATGCTTTCTCCTTTGTTCAAAACATATCTGATAAGTTATTTGAACTGTTCAAAATGTGTTAATCCATGAACACTCCTGTAATTCACATGTTTGTTGAAAAGGGACACGTTAACAAGTTTCCAAACAATGGGTAACAAATTCCTTACACTTCCAGTTAAATTAGTTGTGTAAATATCATCAAAAAGATGTTCGGTTTCTAAATTAGTCAGTTGAACTTTAAGATGGGTTTTCATAAACGAAATTAGTTGTTTCTATACTGCTTCTCATAGATTACAGGTTGAAAATATTATTGCACATAATATCATGAAAATGGCAAATGAAATAGCTAGCGATTTAAAACCCATGAATCATTTTAGAACTTGGTTCCAAATTAACCTTCGAACGAATTTTCACAAATGAAATTTGCTGCTTCAATCTATTATATTAAACGAACATAACATCTTGGTGTACTTGTACTGTTGTGCATAACATCCTGGGGAAACTTAAATTGCAATGACCAAAAACTGTTGATTAATATGGAAGTCTAAAACATTCTATACAGAAATAACATAACTGACAAATTCTTTCTTGGAAGTCACGTTAAGAAGCTTTAGCATTCCAGGTTCCCAATGGGAAATTTAACATTTTCAGAAGCATTCTGTATATGCATCGATCAGTCTGTTGCTGCATTATGAGTTTTGATTATGCCATCACTCACGAACACTTGTTGTACTGCACTCGAAACGAGTCAAAAAATGAATCGCATATCCAAAATGATGGTTTTCATAGGAAACAACGTATCATTTTTATTGCCAGGGCGTTTCATTCTTTGCACACACTCACTACATCTGCTGACGTAACAAGATAATTCAATTTCCTGGGTAAATTACGCAGTTAGTTGTCAAAGAGATTAACGCTGATAAGTATCCTTTACGTGTAATAACAATCTTTTGGGAATAACGGCACAGAATGCGGAAAATAACATATTAACTGAAGCAAAACGCTGAGCACAAACGTCCGTTGTTTCTGAGCCCGATGCTAAACTAGCTTTAAGTGAGGATCACTTTCTAGTTGCAGTTCTAAAACGGCTTGCTATGCATTTTTCATAAGCCCGAAAGGAAATTACTTGAATTTGTAGTCATAAGATGCGAAACGAGCTTACGAGCGTCCCAAATTATGCGGAAACTTAACAAGATTAGAAATCAGAACTATATTATTCCGCGCGTTTTATCAGCTCGTTATATCAAATGCAACCTCCTTGTGTGCAAATGGGCAGGCGAGGAAATAAAAATGTTATTGTGTGTTTGTGTGTTATTCAATCTCCACCCAAAAAAAGCGAGTAATGATAAATAGCACTGGTTCTTTTACAAATGTTAATGAGTAACTCTCGTGAATAAGCGGTTTGAGATTGACTTTTTATTGTTTTTTACAACTCGTTGAGAGTTAAAATTACGCATTCGTTTAATGTCATGTAATTTTCATGGGTTATCTTTTTATGTTTCTCTTTTTCTGTGGTATTTCTTCTCGGTCGGATGAAGAAGCTGCTGAGTGTATTCAGATTTATTTAATATTGTGTGCATATCGTTGTAACACAAGACTCAGTAGTTTATCATGATATGTGAACAATTTCTCAAAAAATGAATTGAATATTTTGCTTTGCCTTTTTCTTAGCACATTAGACAATCATGGAAATATTGTAAATAGGGTCACATAAAATAATGTTACGACATAGATATGTAGAATAATTTTTATGTTAAACATAAACTATTTTCGCCTTTAAAAACAAAGGAATTTCTGTTTCCAGAATATTCTATGTAATTCTCAGTTATTTTATAATAACTTTACGTTGCCATACGGTGTCTAATAAGTGTTAATTAGCTATATTTAATTAGATATATATTACTATTTAATTAGATATATATTACACATAAGTTTTTCATTAATGTGTAAAATTAGTTTTTGTATTTATAACGTTGCAAATATTTTCAACTCTTAATATTATGACGTATTTATGTGTATACTTTACGTGCAAATTACTTTGATGTACACTACGTGTCCCTTCTAATATGAATAATATCGAAAATTTAAGAGATTATATATTTTATATACTTATACCTACAGTTCTATTAGAGTTTTTAAAAAGAAAGAAGCTCATATAATCTTTACACTGTAACATTAAATTAAAAAACTGAATTGAGTGAAACTTAAAATTTTTACATGAAAAGCATGTATATACGCAAGCAAAATCTACATTCACTTAAATTTAAACAAACTTATAGGGTTGTGAGAAAAATATTTATAATTTAAAATGATTTGATACTTTTTAGACATAATTTTTTAATAAATAATTTGAAGTATATATATTTTGGAATGCTTAAAATAGGTAAAAACGTTTCAAATAATATTATGATCATGTTATTTTAAAATATTTAAGCTTTAAAATATTTCTTCTTTCCGAAATATTTTATCAAGATGACTTGTAATATCTTTATAAACAAATAATTTACACTCTCAAAATGAACGGAAATTTCATTTTTCGTTCATAAGCTGACTTTTTTCTTTTTTTATTCGTATGAAAATTCCATTGTGCACATGAAATTAAATTTCACAAAGTTTATAAAAAATTAGCACTTTAGTAAAGCAGCAAAGAAAAATATAATAAATGGTACTTTAGAAACTTTGCTATGAAAATACTTCGTGAGGCAAATAATCTTTATGTGAAATTTATTTTCTTTTACACCCAGAGTTTTTCCTTAGTTCTTTAAGACTGCAAAGTATTGTGCTTAATATGCCTAATGAACATTGAAAAAGAAAGGGGGGAAGGGAATAAAGAAGAAGGGAAAGAAAAAATCTGAAAGATTTCAGACGTTAAATTACTTCCAAAGGGGTGTTTTTTAACATTTTGTGTGTTACCTTTATTTACCAAATATCATGTTCTTCGCGCTTAAACCACAAAATTCAGTTCAAGAGCTATATAGCAAAATAATTTCTAAATGAGCATATCTTTAGAATTTCCGATACGCAGTCTCGCGCGCTTTAGATAAAAATGTTTTTTTTGTACAACGTTGTCATTGTTCGCTTTGAAATCCTTGAGTTTTTTAAATCAAAAATTCGTTAAAGTTTTGCAAAATAGGAAATCGATAATAAAACAAATTCCAAATTTCAAATTTGCGCTTATAGATGCCCACATTAGGTGTAGGATTACGTTATTCAAAATTTGATGGCTATAGGTACCGTTGTTTATCATAATGCAAGAAACATACACGCATTTAAGCAGATTCTTCATTATTTCATTTCTTTAAATACAATCGATAATATTTGGTGGCAACAATTTGAAAAGTGAAACAACGCTCGCAGTGAGTCAACGCAAAATGCCAAAACGAAATTAATAATCTTTCTGGGCAAATTGCCCCTTTGGATTAAAAAAAAATTAGCCGCACATTCCAATTAGTTCAAAATCAGAAAACAGTAAATGTTAATAATAAATAAAACTCAAAGCCAAATAAATAAATAAATGAAAAGAATCAAATTTTTAAATAAAATTCACTCGTAATTGTATTTTTTCCTTTTTAACAAATGCATAGATTTATTCAGTGTTTCTTCAGTTATGACATAAATGCGTAATATTATTTGATTAATAACGGTTAAAAATATTTCTTTAACTACTGCTAATGGTTGTCTTAGTTTTCCGTTTCCTGATTTTATTTTTGATGTCATATGTCTTTTTTTTTCCCAGAAAAATTTGAAAGACAGAAATTCAGAAAAAAAAAAAGAATAAAATATTATTGATTAAAAAAATAGCGAGGATTATATTTCGAAAAACATTTCTATTTCGAATTCATGGTTAGTTCGAGGAGAAATCCTTTTAAATGATATATTTAGTGCTCCTTTAAAAGAAAACACTCACTGTATAACGGAAAGCATATATATTCGTCATTTCCACCCAAAACATTTTGTTAGATTTGATAAGTATACGAAAGCTTGAAATTACATTTATTTGATGAAAATACCACACTTTAACATCGCTTTAGGGGTTTAGTGGAACGGCCTCCTTATTGCTTCTAGTATTACACCATTCAAAGGGCATTTATGAATGGCCGAAAGTAAATGACTGTAATTTGGAGCCATTTGCCCTCCCTAAGTAGCAATAGACTAATTCCCCTATATTTTCAGTCTTAAAGTACCATTAACAAACATGCGACCCGTTTAAAATGCCGTCTGAAGTTTATGTAATAGTGTGCTATGGAACCTCCTTGAAATGACTGGTGTTTTGAACATTCTATTAGCCTGCCCGTCTTATTTTAAGGTTAATGTACATGAATTTACTCCCAGCTTTTTTAAACCGAACGAAAGTAAAATAAATAGTTGGAAAAAATCTCTGTCATAATAGTTATAAAAAGTTGTATAAATTCTGCAACTTCTTTTTATTGGTTTTTGGAGTTCTTGCAAAAGGAACGCCATACAGAATAAGCTTCTCAGGTTTCTTACGATAAACGAAATTCGAAGATAGCATCCTCAAATTCATACAACTATTCTTTTTTCAACGAGAATAGCGTAAATGTAAAATTTCTCCCCTTCGCTTCCCAGATATCACTTCCGCATTTGCTTAAAATGATTTTATACATCATTTAGATACTAAGAATTGACTGCATCGTATTTTAAGCTTATTATGAGTGATAATACTGTTACGAGTCTGGTACATTAGGTCAGTTGTTAGCAGGATAGGTACTTTTCTGTTATCGAGACCGAATTCAGAAATGTATATATATACACATGCATACATGAACATATATATACATTTATACATACATACATACGTACATACATTTCTGAATCCGGTGCTGATAACAGAAAAGTACCACAGGATAAAATAAACTATAATGATCTATATAACCTTTAACGAAATGAAATGAATGAAAGAATTATTTTCCTAGAAAAAGTTTATGAGTTAAGAAATGTACAATTACAATGCTGCATATGCTAATTCTAGAAAAACTTCAAAAACATTTTAGTCTACGGCATCAGCAAAATACAGACTCAAGGAAGGTTCCGCGAGTTAAAATAAAAATTCCAAAGAAAAATTACGAAGCGCTTACATTAATTGACTAACGTTTATTAATTAAAAAACGTAAAGATACATTTAGTTAGAGTTATATGTTTAGTTACAAGTTTTAGTCAGTTCTAGACTTAACATGTGGTCATCATATGCCAAAGAGAATGAAATGCAATGCTTTCCAAAACTAAAATTATTTCTAATGTAAAAGGAATTAAATTTAGACAACCATGTTAAAAATTATACAATTTCCATTGAGTAAAACCATAAGAGAATATATCTTCGAAGTAAAATCTAGGTATGATTGGATAAAATTTCGTTCGAGTATTTTGAAAAATCTGAAGGTTTGCCAATGAAGCGACGTGTCGACAAATTAAATGTCAAAACCTAATTTAAGCAATAGCGCTTCCTAAATTTTTAGTTACGGATTCTTGCAGATTATCTAAAGTTTCTCACACAGCTATAAATATCTTAATGCCATTCAGAACAACGTATTTAAGCGAAAAATCATTTCCCACGGAGGTGGCAACAAAACCAAAATATTGAAACAAATTAAATGCAGGATATAAAAAGCGACTATAGCCAACATCGAGAGAGCTAAATACCGCTTCATTATTTAATTTCTTTAAATATAATGCAGGGCTGCAATATTTTGTGGCAACAGTTTGTAAAGTGATACAGACTTTTAATGTTTCCGACGCAAAATTGCAAAACGAAAACAATAGTCCTTCAGGGACAAAGCCCCTTTGGACTAATAACGATACTGCTAATTTAATTTCAAGCATTTTAATGGAAATAATAAACCTACCTTCTCCGTTTTTTTATGTCATGGCTAGATATGCACGGTAATAATGAATTCATTCATGGCATATTCTATTGCATACTCCCATAAATGATAAACCTGTAGCATATTGGTAAGAAAATGTCAAATGAAAGCTTTGAATTTTACCTAATAACTTTTATGCAAATAGGAACAAGAAAGACAAAAAATTGTTTCATTTTGTTCCTTTATTTTACATAATTTTGCATCTTTTAAACGCCTAATCAATTTATACCTAAATGTACTTTTATTAAATAACTAGCCGCTGTGCGGCCAGCCTTCGTCTGGCTTTTAAGTGTACCGGAAAAATGCCTAAAGAGAACACCAAACATTAAATTTGAAAACTGCACAGAATTTTACTCTGCAGAACAACTTTATCGAAAAAGAAACAAACAACAACGGAAAAAAAATTCAGTTAAAAATGCATTACCTATAAAAAGCATACAATTAAATAAACAATATCCCTTAATACAAATATTAATTATCCTAATAAATAAATTAACCAACTTCCTGCTGCCTTCTCTAGACAAACGTCCAGTATACAAAGAGAAACATTAAATTTAAAAACTGCACAGAATTATCGCCCTCATTTTTCCGGGTGGCAATAGTGCTGATATCAGCAACAATGGCTGCGTGCCATTGTTGTTCATATAATGAGAGAAAATCATCAATTTGATACTATTTCATAATCATTAAAAAAAAAAAACTCATTCGAATTTTGAAAAATCGATGTGCACTATCTCTTGTCTAGATGCATCCTGTGTACCAAATTTCATAGGCCTGGATCTATTAGCTTACGCGCAGTACGAACGAAAGACAGCTACACACACAGAAAGACTCGCCCTTTTAAATATAGATCTATAAATTAACTGAACAATTTACCTTTGCAAAAAGAAACAATCTCTCAATTTCTTAAACTGTTCAATAGAGTGAAATCTCGCTTTGCTATAGCCCATTATGTCTTAAAATGAGGCGATTTCGTCAGAAAACATAAAATTAAAAAAAAAATCTAATTCGAATTTCGAAAAACTCGCTTCGAGGTGCAATGGCTCATGCAAAACTTTTCAATATCTTACAAACAGTGAAATAAGCAAAAAATAACATGAAAGAAACTCAAAAAACAAAACATTTCGCGCAGAATTTTACTCTGCAGAACAACTTTATCAAAAAAGAAATCAATAAAAATGTATTATATATATAAAAAAGGACAATGAAATATGCAGTATCCCTTAATACAAATATTACTTATCCTAATAAATAAATTAACCAACTTCCCTTTGCAAAATCTTAAGAACTCAAATGGCATAAACAGATTAAGAACTTAAACAGATTAAAAAATATCATGCAAAACTTTTTTATAATTCAAATTATATATAATTGAAACATAATATAAAATATTACAATGAAATAAGCAATATCCCTTGATACAAATGTTAATTATCCTAATAAAGTAATTAAACAATTTACCGTTGCAAAAAGAAACAACTTTTTAATTTCTTAAACTTTTCAGTCTCTTAAAAACAGTAACATAAGAAATACGATGAAAAATTGTTGCCAAACCGATATTTTTAAAAAAATGAAACTATTCAAAATGATGCAATTTCATCAAAAATCTATCCACAACAATCAGAAAGGAAAATTGTTGCCAAAACTACATTTTAAAATATCTGAGATGTGAGAATTCGGAATTGCATTCGGAAGCTTCATTTAAAAAATTTTTTAAAAATACAAAATATTATTATTTTTCCAAAATTCTTTTTTTAAAAGGAGTCGAAAGGATTAAAGTTCAACGTGTCCAAAAATCAAAAGAAAACAAACCGCACATTTTTTACAATAAGTTTTTTTTAAAAAAATTCCGCGGAAAAGGTGTTAAGCTCACCTTCCTAAGTGAATTCATATTTAATCGATTTATTGAAATACGAAATTTATTTTTAAGATCGTAAATTAGCTAAGTGTCTACGCTTCACGACGATGTAAAACTGAAATGTATAGAGTGAAATCTCGCTTTCCTGTAGCCCATTATGTCTCAAAATGACGCGAATTGGTCACAAAACATAAAATAAAAAAAATTCGAATTCGAATTTCGAAAAAATCGCTTCGAGGTGCACTGGCTCTTGTGTAGATACACCTATGTATCAAATTTCGTGGCCCTGGGTCTATTAGTTTACTCGCAACACGAACGAAAGACACACACAGACACACACACACACACACACACAGACTCTTTGTTTTATTATATGTAGAGATAGAGATATCAGGAAAGTAACTATTTATCAAAGGGATAACTTTTAAACAGTTAATTGCACAGAAAGTAAAATTTATCTAAATCTGCAAGAAAAAAATAAACGTAAAATAATTTCAAAATCTTATCAATACCTAATTTATATTTTGAGATAATATATGTATATATTTTGTGATATTAATAATATATAATAATTGAATGGAATAACGTAATAATATTCCATTTAATAATATCAATATTTGTGATAATATTTATATTATTAAATGGAGCTATTAGTACTAACATTATTAAATGGCAATACTAGGAAAATAAATTACATTTTTAACTTCCGTCGTAATCTCTAGCTACACTTTTCCTAAATGAAGTAAAGAAATTCTTCGAAAACCATTCTGCGTCTACTTAAGAATTTAAATATTCAGGAGGAAAAAAAGTGGTCCTCTAAACCTCACAAGTCTGAAAATTTGTGAAACAATAAGTTTAAGCTAAGCCCAGATGTAGAAAATTTTAGATGAATGCATTTCTTAAGCAAGCTGAAAAAAGGTCAACAAAGATAAGCAGTTATTTTTTAGTTTAAATAATTTATTTTTTAGGTTAATTTAAAGTTCGAATTTTTTTAATTTTCAGCTTAATGTAAAGGATAAACGTGTAAGTTCTAAATCATAAGGTGGATAAGTTTTAATCATATTAATATACGACAACAGTATAATTATACTGATATTATATACTAATAATCAGACCTGATAAATTAATATTATTAAGTCATTTCTGTCTAATTCCTTATAAAACATAGTTTAAGATAAAAAAATTACCTTTATTAATTTTTATTTTTCAAATTTTTAAGGTGTTATTTCCATCTATTTACACCTTTCTTTCTCTCTTCTACGTGTTTTCTATTTGTTGGATATCTTCATCTTTCCCTTCTTCCCTTTTTCTAGTTTTCCTTTTCCTTTATATACGTCCATTAATATGAATTATACATTTTAGTTATTAAAATTTCTTACGACTTTTTTTTTTTTGTTTAATCAATGCGTGTTAGGAGATTTTTGTGTTTTATATACTTCGAAAATAACTTTTTCTTTCATATTTTTTTTTTCTTTTCCCCCTTGAACTTTGATGCAACTCATTCATTTATCATTATATAACTCATTTATATTATATAAATCATGTAACAGGTGTAACTAATTTAAATCCGCTCTTACGAAAATACAAATTTTAAGTAAATGTTATATTCTAGTAATGCTCGTTTAAATTTCTATGTTACATCCTCTAAAAGCCAAAATGAAAGGCAGCTAACTAGTCGACTTGCGTCCGTTAGACGAGGTCTTAGACGTGTATCAAACGCCAGTTCATAACTAATATGCTCACATTCGTAAACAGAAAAATCATCTATGACTTGAATTTTTTCTCATTTTAAATTCACTATATTTCAGCTTTTGTGCGTTTCCTAGAAAAGTAAATTTTGTCTAAGTTGTAGGGTAAGTTTAAAATCTCATATACAGAGGCTGTTCGCACTTTTTTTAGACGATTTTGGTAAGCGGTAATAAAAAATCGCTTGCTGCAAAAGAAGTAATTGCAATTGTACTACGTTTTTAAAAGTCAAAATTATCGTCTGTGGCTTGAAAGTTTTGTTTTTATTCAAAATGGCGAATTTAACAAAGCAGTGGTTCGAAGGCTACATTTACGCTCTTTCCGAAGAGAAATATGCATACTCCGTTATCCAAAAACGATGTGAGAGTCGTGGTTTTGTGATATCTAAAGCGTCGATAGGTAATATCATCGACAAGAAAGGAAAAACGCGTCAAATTGGAGCCTCGAGTGGGACAAAAATTCCAAACAAGTATCCAAGGAAAAAACGGACAATCTTCGACTATCGCAAAGGTACGTTGTTTAATGTTAAAAGAAAATCCCCTAGTCAAAGGACAGTTGCAAAATCATTAAAATGCTTGGTGTCCACTGTAAATAAAATGATAAACGTCGATTTAAATCTTAAGAAAGCGAAAAAACGCAATGTGCATCGTCTTCTTCCGAAGCATATCGCTCGACGCGGGACACGCTGCAGAATTCTATATGACTATATGACACTTATCCAAAGAAAAATGGAAAACAATTGTCACAATAGATGAAGCATGAGTTTATTTAAATGATTGTAACAAAAAAAGAGCCATTTATTATCATAAAAGGGGAGAAAAAAATTTAACTACATGGTTCAAAAACTCGAAAGAAAGTTTTTCTAAGGGATTCATGATCGTTTGCCGGTTTTTCTTGTAATGGCAAGTTAAAAATAAAGAGAGTGAAAAAAAATATCAAGATTAACTCCAAAAACTATCAGGAACAAATTTTATCGCCAATTTTTCTGAATGAAATACCATCGCTTTAGCCACAGTGCCATCTATCTGTGAGACTCCATCGGGACAAAGCTAGCAGTCATGCTTCAAAATCCACTGTAAATTTCCTAAAAGAAATGGAACAAAAAAATGGTATCAAGGCCATACTCTTCGCTGATATCCCTACTAAATCTCCCGATGTGTCACCTATGGATTTTTGTGCTTTCGATGTTTTAAAAACTGCATTATCCAAACGTTGTCCCCAAACCCTAACAGGACTCCGGAAAGCTGTTCGGGAGGAATGGGATAGAATACCTCTTCTGACACTTCAAAAGGCTGATTATGATCCTGGAAATTGCAGTGTCGAAAGATAGTTCAGAATAAGGGATGTCAAATAGAACATTTAAAACACAAAAATTTTATGTAATTTAGTTTTGTGAATACAATATACATCGTCTAAAAAATGTGTCTCTGTACGATAGTTGTAATTAAAATATAATGAATGTTTAAGAGCCAACATATGAAAATTGATTTAACAACAGTTAAGTATTAAATTTATTAGTAATGAGGTACATTCCGCAAGAGAACAAGAGGAAGAATGATTTTATTCGTTTATATTAACTATACATAAGTCACGTGATCTCTGAGATCATCTACCTTGTTTGTTTGCATTAATTATACATAAGTCATGTGATCTATGAGGTAATCGGAATGTGTCTTATTCATTAATTTACAGAAATAAAACTCTGAATCTCTTTAAATTTTATTATTGTATCAAAATATAAGAAACAACGACTCATACATTCAACAATTTAATACATTGTTCCCATAAATTTTATTTCTTACGAAATTCAAGAGTTTTATGGCATTTTACTCATCATTAAATTCTGCTCCTAAAATGTTCAATGCTCTTTTTGAGTACACGGTAGCGTTTCACTTTCAAAAATTGCATTATGATTTGGCTAAGATCAATTCTCTAATTATTACATGGCATAAAATATTTAATGTTTACTTAAACATCGTAGCTGCAATTAAATGGGCAGTTTTCTTAATGCTTTGATGCATCTGGTTTATTAGCTCCCGTCTTATGTTTTAAAATGTTAATATCGTTTTTAAAACGAAATTTTATAAAAAAGCTGAATAAATGATACTTTATGAATTTGATTGTAACTTTACCTTACATGCGATCATCCAGCGTTCTTCAGCCATTTTTTGCCCCAACTATATTTCCCTAGTCATCATCATTTAAAACTTTTTTTTTCCTAAATATGCTTAAATTAATAAATTTAAGTAAGATTTTTGCAAAGGAAAGGAAATATTTTGACTGATTTTACAGAATAAAATGCAGAAAATATTTTATTATATAACTATGTCGGTATATTTTTTTATTTTGGTGAATTTAGAGTACAGAATTAATATGCACCACATTTTCTGAGTGCAAAATTATTCATGGAATTTTGATGTCAGAATCTGTTCCTGGATCTTAAAGCCTGATAATTTACGTGTGCAGTGAAAAACTTCATTTTTATCGCATGGTCTTAAGAATTTTTATCAAGGATTTTAAGAATTCCTCCCTGAATATGAAATTCTTCTTCAGAAATGAATTCAGCAGAAGATTTTAAAAAACGAGACTTTGGATCATATGACATTGAAATAAATAATCTAAGAAAAAGACTCTTTCTTACACCTTGTGAAATCAACATGGAGTAAAATAATTTCTGCCAAGCATAAATTCTGAATTTTTTGTTCATTAAATATAGATAGCAATTTACATTACTTGATATTAAAAGATAATTCATAGTAATACCAAAATAATATATTTCATATTGATATCTGTTTTTCAAGAGAGCGTACTATGTGAACTAACAGAAGCAAATACAAATTAAAAATACGAATAAAAAATTTTAATCTATAATCGTCTTCAAGGTCAGCTTTATTATTACTTCTACGTCAAAGTGACTATTTTTAGGTCTATGTCAAAATTCTAGTAATGTTTTCCAGCGAGGTTATGCAAATGAAATGTAATAAGGCAGTTATAATTTTTCGATTAAAATTACAATCATCAGCGTACTGTATTAAGAAAGAAAGTTGAAAGAAAAGTATGCTGTAAATTCAACAGCTATTTGCCGTAAACGCTCAACAGGAAAAGTAATATAAAAATAATTGTAGTAGATGTGCTTAATTTTATTGCGTAAAATAACGGCGTATAGTGGAATGAGGGACTTGCGTTAAACACAGCAGCATAGATGAAAAAAAAAAATCTAATGTAATAAAGAATCGGGAGTTACGTGTAAAAAATTCGAGACTTACCGAAGCTATTGAGGATTCTACCAAAACATGCGACATACCTATTGGTGATTATAAGGCCAGCAGACTGCTTGCCGATGGGGCATCTTAAAAGGACTGCCTTCGGGTCTTTCACCTGCGTAAGAAACCGCAGGAGGGCCTAAGAACTCTCTTTCCATACCCCCTACCCCTGGAGCTCATAAATTCTACGCGCGTTACCAGTTCCATCTTCGTTACATCGGCAACAAATTCTGCAGAGCAGATAAGGTCTCGCGCAATATCGAGAATACTAATTTCTCTTGTTATTGTTTCGTGGTTTGAACATGCTTAGATGTGACACTTTATGAATATTTTTCTTGTTATTTCTCTTCAAGTTAGAGTTGCCAATCTTCATTAGGCAAATCTAATGCTACTTATCGCCAAGTCTCATTGATATTTCGTACGATGTGCGTGGTTAATAGAAAGATGTAGCTTTAAAACTGTGAAAGAAAGGTTAAAGAAATAACAGCCACCACATGTCAGAATATTGTGATGCTTTCCTGCTTTAATTACGTCGATTTATTTTATGTTTCAGTTTATCATATGACCTTCAAATTAGCCATAAATGTGCTAGTTAATTGCCTTACTTTCACCGCTTAGAAATAGTTTCAACATGGTAACCAATAGAACAGTGAAAAAATAATTAAATTTTAATCAAAAATCAGTTTTATTGAAATTTTGAGCTCCATTGGCTCTACTGGTACATCGCTATATAGAAGATGAAAAATTCTGCAAAATTATTTTCTGCGACTTGCGTATGAATAGTCATCAACTGCGAGACGATTAATTAGGTTCCAAGATTCCTATTTGTTAATATATTTATCTAATTTAACGCCATGTGTCCTATTCAGGAACGATATTTATTTAATTGGAACTTTTATTAAATCTTAACCTCAGAAATCAGATGCATTCCCTCTTCATCTACAATGTCTTAGTCCCGCTAATTAACTTTAAGTTTTTACTATATAATTGGGCGAATTGTTGATCAATTACCCTTTGCTTATGTAATGCTCTGCATCGCTTTCTTTTATAGTATAATGTTTCAAATCTTTCCTGGAAAGAAAGATGTGGTTCACATATATATAATATGAAAGGCATAATAATTGAAATTCTACGCGGTTAATTGAAATTAAATTAAAAATGCAAAATAGAAACAACTCCGATGTCTGAAACGGTATTTCTTTTGTTCCTAAATAACAGATATTTGTTATGAACAAATATTTGTTATGAACAGATATTTGTTATGAACAAATATCTGTTATTTAGGAACCCCCTATTGCTAAATATCAATTTATTTGTTTTATTTAACTAATCGTTGGAAGTTAAAAACTGCATTTCAGAAGCTTCAATGTCCTGCCGGGACTCGAACCACGGACCTCTCGAATACGCGCCGAACGTGCTGACCACTACACCGCGAAGGCACACTAACAAGGGGAAAGAAATACCTTATAACATATTTCAAAGAAAGTATTAGTGCAATGTATTAATAGATGTATAACAAATGCATCTGAATATGCAAATATTTTTAAAATTCGATTTAAGGGATTAAATGTCTTATATTTCGATGAAAAACAAAAGTTATAACAGTACTTTTTTTAATTTACTTGAAACTTTGTACAGCTTTTTAAAACTAATATCATTCTAGAATTTTATCTAAGACCCTTAATAATTTTTGGTATATGTGATGAGTGTTAAAAACATCCGTATAGATGGCGTATTTAATTAATTGAATAAACCACTTGAGAATTCTTTGCGTAAGCAAAAAGATCGTAATATAAAGAACTTTCATGGGGCATGAAAATTAGCTTGCTTTTTTATTGCAAAGCGAAAAAATTCATGAAACATACATTCAGCTACCCCGTTATGCCACCTTGGAATTGAATTCAAGATACAAAGCCACTGTTCCAGAATTTTAGCAACTTTGGTATGCAGTCTAAGATGTTTTAACTACATGAGATTAATTTGTGCATAACTGACACTGTTATCAGAATTCCCATTCAGTTTTTCTTCTTAATTTCTTATTTTTTAGAGCCATTAATTCAAAATTCCTTTAAAATGTAAAAAGTTACTTATAAAACTTACATTTATTCCAAAAAAGTGTGAAAACGTGTGTTTTCTTACACCTTTTATGCCTTCAGGGATGGAATGGGTATTGCAATAAACTCAAGAATTTTGTTCTCAAAGGTATGGAAACTTATAAGCATTATGTATCAGATTATAATTCAAAGTACCCCGAGATGTGTCATCATGGTGAAAGAAAATCAAGAAGATCCGCTAAATATCTTCTTTCTGCGGCCATTGGCTAACTAGATAAATATACGAAAGTAGTAGACTAGGATTTCCTTTCATAGAAAGTAAATGAAGTTATAACACACTGCAAATGTTGGGACAGACTCAGAATTTTGATCTCTGAACCTACAAAGCAACGAGAATCTTGAGCTATTTTTTTTAAAGTCGAGAATTTAACTATGACGTCACTGAGATTTGAGCTCCAGATCTTCCAATGTCAGCTGAATATGCCACTTACACCAACAAAGCAGCCAGGGAGGAAGACGAAAAGTTCTAAAAACAGTGCTAATAAGATAATCTTTCACAACTTCATTTCTCATCTTCACCTTACCGTAAAGGATTTAAAAAGAATCGCAACCTCGAAACTGCCTTCTTTGTGATGAATGATATCGAGTTCTCTTTCCACTTTTGTGGGAAAAGGTTAACAAACACTTGTAAAATAAATTTTACAACACGAAATAAAAAAAAGTCATTATTTACTTATTTATATTTCGAAATCGTGTTTGCGATATCGGAAAAGACTTCTCAGAAATGGTGGGAAGAGGTTTAAAATCCTAATTGCATAAGCAACTGGAATAGTTTTTGCAGTGGATGTAAATCTTTGAAAATTATTTCTTTTCTTGTGTAATATCATCGATAAATTACAAGCAACACGAAAAAGAGATCATCCTATAAACTATAAAAATGGGTGGGGGATCTCTGTGAAACGTTCTTAATATTACACCATCTAAAATTACAACTCAATTCTTAAAATAGTTTTAATTCTTAAAATAGTTTAAACTAAACTAAATTCTTAAAATACTTCCGTTGGATAATCATTTCTGTTGAATATTAATACGCAGGCATTCCCGTTAGAACTTTACTATACTCAAAACAAATTATAATAAAATTAATACATTGTTAAGAAGTTAATAATTAGCTGCGGATTGCAGTAACGGATAAAATTTCCGCTTGTGCGTCAGTAATTAGCAGATATTTTCAGCGCATCAGACTCAAGCTTCAAATTTAAACTAAGTCCATCTAAAATGCAAGCATTTTATTCTTCTTGTAATGTCTAAGGCTTCCTTTTCTTTTAACCAGAGCTCGTGAAAAATCAGCGGTGGCCGGATTCGAACAGCTAATCTTCCATAGCTAACTGGGTGGTTAAACACTTGCGCCACAAGAGCAAGCGTGGAGATAAGAAATGACGTCTTAAAAATACACCTTCAGAATTGCAGACTTGTCTTATATATAGTCTTATCTATACCTGGATCAATAAGGTATTTTAAAATTATTCAGTACACAGATTTTATGCAATACTGAAAAATTATCGCCATTTTGTTTCAAGACCTCTTCTAATAAATACCTCCCCACTTATTTCTGCCTCTGGAGACATTCTGAAGGAAAATTCTACTTAGATATCGGACTAAGTTCAGAAGGAAAGTGGCAAAAAGCCTAGATAAGTATAAGTTTTTTCCCGTTATTGAATATGCATTAAGCTAAGGAAATGAACTTTTAATACTATGCCAAAAGCAATAGCGATTTTAACGAGTAATTATTCGTCTGTTTCACATTACGTAATTTTACAAAACTACAACAAAACTTGTAATACAATTTTTCAGATTTCTAATTCCTACTTGAAAATCTAAGGAACTTCTCAGACATCAAAGTTTGAAATCGAATTTCGTTTATATAATGAGAAATATTTTCTAATGAATACGTAACATATTTAAACTTAAAAACAGAGAAATGAGTTTTTTGATAACCGTTAGGTTACGTTAATTGATTAATGCAAAGCAACTCGAGCGCTCCCTGTCCATAGGGGGGGAAGTATTTTTAAGGTAAACTGACTCACAGTGAAAACGGCGTTGCAAATGGGAATAGCTGCGAAAACTAGCCATGCAGCCAGCCCGTTTGTCGGGATTCAATCCCAGGTTGAACTACCAGTGGACAGCCGCCCAACGGGACATTGGGTAGTGACTCCGACTAACGTAGCGAAGGGCCTGGGCTCGTATCCAGGAGAAAGCATACATGTAGTAAACGTAGAGTGTCTTTGCGGTATGGAGGCACTTTAAATAAATGGTGAGCCAAAGTTCTATCGTGAGGTTTGGTGGTTTGAAGAAGGGTGTGAGAGCTTTACTCCTCAAAATTGGGCTGGAACTGGGCAAATTCGTACTGTCACTTATATGGTACCCGAAACTCTTACCAACGATATATAAAATCTTGTATTCCTTGCAACGATAAAATTGGGCTCTTGTTCTAATTAGGTCAGACAAATAAGATTAGTCACAGCAACAATAATAACAATGACCTTACTGCTCGACAGCTGGTAGGCCGGCATATTTTTTTTTTGGTGGGGGGGATAAGAGAATATATTTATTCATGTGTACATGACTTATGCTAAACTTAAGAGGAACTGTTAAATTCTGAAGTCGAATCAAATTTTGCTAAAATACAAGTCAATGGTAATACAGTGTAAATAATTTTTTAATGAAGATAATGATAACTGTTGCCATCTGATAAGTCTAATATGACTAAGTTAATTTAATAAATTTAATAAGACTAAGTTAGTCTAATAAGTCTAGTAAGATTAAAGACTTAATAGTGAGATACAAGAGAGTTGGACAAAATTTGCGTATGATAATAATGACATAAAGGTTCTTAATATGGTTGATGCTAGAAATATTGTTTTGTCAGTTGTATGCTGATAAGTCATAGTTTTGTTACAAAATGTGTATTGATTCTTATATAATATTCCTCCCGTGGCAATGACTTTATTTATGATAACAAAATTTCTCCAGGAGGGTAGCATACTGCAACCGAAATTTAAACTGATTTTATTGCTCGATGTTAAATATTAAGCTGACTATCTTACTCAACTTCAACATCCTTAGACTTCAGACAGTCTTGCTATCGCATCAAAATATGGAATATTGCTGAGTGATATAAATTAACGCACTTCTTGCATAATCTGAAAGTGATATGTCTACTGCTTGGACTACGACATATGTCTTCAAAATACCGCTTCATTTTATAAAACATAATAGATAAAAGAAAACTATTATGTTTAAAATTATGTTATAGTCAGAAATTAAAAATGAAGTTTCTGAGTTCAGAATAGATCTTACTTGCCACCTCTTCACAACAAACTAGATTTTATATAAAACTCTGGGACGGCAGTGCATAAAAAAAGAAGAATTTTTATTTTCTAGACCCAATATTCCTTACAACTAGTGAAGGTAAAACTAAAAATATTTGATGCGGACACCACATGGCTTCCTTGTACTGCCTATTAAGTTATACACATACAGTTTTTTCTGAATTTTATTTAAATTTATTTCCTCGAATTTCATTAGAGTTATATTTTTCATTCAATCAATTCCGTTCTCACGTCGCGGCAAGGCAAAAATGCATAAAAACTCAAAGCATCTTATTAGAGCTGTAAAATATAGAAAAACCTAAAACAGAAAATACAGTTAAAAACAAAATTTTTACAATTAAAATTAGAATCTCTACGCAAAAACAAGCAATTCGGCGAGCGGGCAGGAAAACAAAATTTTCGATGCACAAAATTGAAAGTTAACTTTTGGCCCCATTAGGCAAAAAGACACTGACTTAATTCGCTTTTCTACTAAGAGTTTCAAAAATAAGGGAATGGCGGCTTTGTTAGGCCTAGCGCCGCTTTAACTTTTAAATTGTTGATGATTCTAAAACTATTGCATGCGGATTAATTAAAATCATAAAACTTCAACCAAAAAAATAAGAACAACATAATTCAATCACTTTTAAAGCAAAAAAGGCACAATTTGCCAATACATAACATATATATATATATATATGTAAAAGGTGTCACCAAGCCGAGTAAGAGGTTAGGTATATATTACGTCTGGAGGGAACGGTTGCAACAGAAAATGGGGGTGCATAACTGTACGTTATAGCAGTTCCATATACAAAATTTCAACATTCTACGTCTAATCATTTTTGAGTTATACCAGATACATACTGTTACGAAAAATTCGGCGGTTGTGCCTGTATGTAAGCTTTCCGGCATAGCACTAGGGTTGCCATAAAATAATGTATGGTAGGGTTGCCAGATTGGCGACTTTATCGCCCATTTGTCGACCAAATTGGCGATATCCCATGGTCCAATCGGGAAGCTTCTAGAATAACTTCCTGTCGAGATATTTCTCGAAACGTGTGGAACTTAAAGAAAAGCTATATAAACCCTCACGTTTCTGAGAGCAGAAGTTGTTGCGAGATTGTGAAGTAGTGTGATTAAGAGTGTGATTAGTTGCGAGAGTTGTGAGAATCGCTGCTTACTGTAAGTGCTAAGCTACGCGAGAGTTTTGTGAACGGAAAGCGATCGAGATAGTGCTTTGCCGTGAAGGTAACCTTTACAGAATAGCTTGACAGTGTATTGGTGATTGTTTCACGGTGTTTATTATAAGTTTAGTGTTGCCGTGAAGCTGCCTTTACAGTTACAGCCTGAAGCTGTGTTGCTGATTGTTTCAGCGTATTTATTGTAGATTTTCGACGCTTTTAAAGGTAATTTTGGAACTGTGCTGTAAATAGTGATTCTTGTAAATAAATTGTGCTTTTTATTGTTCTGCATCGTGTTTTCATCGAATACTCTCAAATCCACGAACCCGTAAAACGCAACAATATCTATATACGTTCAGAAGTATATATAGATGTCACGGAAAAAAATCACTTCTGAATCCATTTTAAACTCATTTGATAATTTGTTTTAGAAAAAGTGTCCTTTATTCTCTCCATATGTAAAGATTTCATGCAAAAAAAAAAAAAATTGTTCGAATGGATTCGAGTGCGGTCAAAATGGATATCGTCGTTGAAATGTGATATCCGAAATTTTTTGCGATTACAGTACCTCCTTTACTTCGTATAAGGAAGTATAATGAGCACTTTTTTTTTAAATCTAAACTTGAAATTCCTTATAATTAGTGAAGCTAAAACTAAAAAAAAAATGGATTTTTGTTTCGTCCTCAAATTAGGGAATTAAGTACTCCCTACTTTATTACTAGGATTATTATTATTTACTACATTATTATAGGAATTAAGTACTTCCTAACATCCTACATTTGCAGATATATTGAATAAGGCTGAACCATGGTGTATTTTCAAAGTCGTTGTTGAATGAAAATTTTAGAAAACCAAAAAAAGAATGCAATAATTCCTAACATTCTCTCTCACTTAAAAGGCAACTGGAAAGGGACACGAGATTCAATCGACCAGATCTAGATGATAACAAATTATTATCCCCCACATTTTATTTCGGATACCATTATAGAAACTTACTAGATTTTTCGAAACTAGAACTGTGAAAAATCCGCGTCGAATGGGACTCAAATCACTGATCTTCCGCTTGCCACCTTTTTAAAGGAAATCCAATGTTTATTGTATTACAAATGTATTAATAGATTTTCCATTTCCTGAAAATTCTATATACAAATACTTTAAGGAAGAAGTACGGATATCAGATAATAATGAACATTATTAATATGAATAAGAAGACTATTGGAATTGAGAACTAGATCTACTTTTATTTTTTGGGGGGGGGGAGTAGGCTATGTATGCGTTCGTGGTCTGTGACGAGTTTTATTTAATTTTAATAACTGTATTATATTTTAATTTGTTAAGCTTGTTTTGCTTGAGTGTGGCTTTAATTGACTGACTGTGCAACCTTTTGCTAACAGTCATTTTGAGTTTGCTATGTTTTTTTTAAAAATATTATTGCTTGCGTACGGGTTCGTTATATATTGAATGCACAAGTCGTTAAAAAGTTAACAAAAATTTATTCTTTCCACAAGAAATAAATTAAAATGCTGAAATATTTCTTCACAGATATTCGCACAGTATCACAATATCTCAAACGTTTAGCAAAAACTGAGTTCAAAACAGATAAAATAATTCTATCTCACAGCGAAATCGCTACAATCAATACAGCATTAAGTAAACAAACAGCAGTTCGCTTTTTACAGCTACAACTGCAGCAGCAACAACAACAACTGAGATGAGGTGTTTCAATTCGGCTTTTATAAGCTTTTTAATTATCAGTAGAACAATCACGATTTTTCTAGATTTTTCTGGATGGCAACAGTAATTACGAGATGTTTATTTATTAAGCATTAAATGCACGCGCTCTTTTATTTTTATTGTTATTTATTTATTTTTTCGACGTAGCTTTCTCTTCAAAAATCGTCTGCGTTGCACGGGGAAATAAAAAAGAATTTTAATTACAGTTCTAAATAAATAGCCAAATAAATGTGAAATTCGTAACAATATGTAACTTTTTCTTTTGTTACTCGAGGCCCTGACCTGGTTCCTCTGGACTAGTTTAATTTTGTTGATTTGGTCTTTTTTTTTTGGGGGGGGACCCTCATTTTCGATAGGATCGACCGGTCCTCCTCTTAGTCATGTGGCCGACCGGCTTACCGGCGTATTTAGTCTAGCTGGATTGGGGCCTGCACCCGTTAATACTAATACTCTAAGGAAGATTCTTCTTAAGTTTTTTGCATTGCGACTAACCTCTGTACAATTGCAATTTATAAAAAAGTTCATATATTTTGAGGGAAAAAAAAAGGAGAGCAAGAATACTAAAAAATATACTTAATATTGGAAAACAATAAATAAATACATATAATTACTGTAACTAATCAAGCTATAGCTATAAATTAATTAATATATATATTATATGTAATTACATAGCGAACAAATAAATACTATGGAATTTTTCAAGACCCATGAAAAAATGTCTCTCGATCCACTGATGGGTCCTAAATCCCCACTTTGGAAACCACTGCTCTATAACATAAACTTTTGAAATCAAAAATTACTATGGCATGTATGGAAGAGCCTTCCGGGAATCCTGAAGCCTAATATTAGACTATCCCCTTCCTCCTAGAAGATGAATTGTGAACTTCAACATTCCTGACGGTAACGTTCCATCGGCATTGATATCATGCCCTGAGCGGGGCACTCCCTTATATTGACAAGAGCTGGTGATTTAGAAGCGAAATCCATCCCTAGGGGTAAGTGCACGTATTCCTATGTCCTTCAACTCAGTTGCTTTGACAAATGTATCAGAAATCGGGTGGAGTTTCGATAAGAAAATTAGACACCATCTATACAATCGCTAAGCGCTACTGCCATTTGAATGCTCAAGGGTGTTGTTCCTCTTGGACAAAGGATGAACTAGGATATTTGAAATTAAGGTAAGATTTTTCTGATAGTTTTAGTAACTGACAGGTGAACCTGAAAATTAAAATTTACATAATTTTTATTCTCCTATCTGCTTTTAAGCTAAAGGTATATCTAGAGACGTAATCTTATTGGAACGAGTACTATTTCTTATTCCCTTTGTTTTTTGACTGAACGAGCTCTGATCTTTTTTCAAGGTGATATCTCTAATTAAACTAATAAATCTGTTCCATTAAGCGGGGTTCCTTTAAAATTTATCCTCTTTTCTTAGGATAAATGCAATCGTTGCTGTTTAGTTCATAGCGCAGATTCGTTTATCGACGCAATACATTCGAATATTATTTGAATCATAGGTTTGTAACCATTTTGTGTCTCTTAAAGCGAAAGATCTCAGTGAGGCCCCACAAAAAAATAATTTTGAAGTCTGGATAGTGAAACTATGGGGATCTTGTCCAAAGTAATTTTTCGGGCTAAAATTTATTTGCTTTAATTCCTTCATCAATTAATTTGTTGTCTAGAAATTCATAAAATCAAAGCCTTTTCTTCAGAAGAGAGTGAGCATGCGCAGGTCAGTTTTTACATGTCTCCTTTTGAATGTAAATTGGCATAAACAGAAAAATACTAAAATGTTAATAATATAAGTTTATTTTTGAATAATAGAGGTAAAGGTAAAAGGTTTATCTGCAATTATTACAACGAAATTCCTTCATCCCCATTCAATTTTTTATTTTAGATGCAGACAATGGTGTTCAAAATTAGAAATTTTGCAATCGATACAGTGCAGTTTATTTATCATACTTACAGATATAAAAAAACCATCCTTGTAAAATGTTTTTAAAGGAAGTAGAATAAATTACTTTTTTCATTATTTACGTTCTTAAACTCATGGTCTTTTTCCTGAGAGTCCTTTTTCAACATGCTGCTTATTTGCTTTTCCTTTCTAGCCCTCTAACCGGCAAGGCTATATATACGGCCTAGAATATTTTTTTTTTATATCTGTAAGAACGTATATATACGTGCATATTAAAATATGTCAAAGAAATCAAGACAACACAATAAAAGTACACAAATCCAGGTACAAAATACCAGGAGAATTTTTACATTAAAATCAAGAAAATAATTTTTCCTCATAGTAGATTTGGGAAATTTGTGCTTTCTTAGCAAAAACCCTGGCCGATCAGAGGGCTAGAGCTTATTTACAAAGAAGATAATTCTGTTTCTTACTAAAAATATCGATACTTCTTCGAAGTTTAAGCAGACTTAAATGTATACATATATACATAAAACTAAATAAATCATTTCAATGATTTTGCTTTGCTGTAAAAAAAAAATCTTCCGCTTTGAATTTTTTTTTAACTGCAACTAAATTTTTCAAAGTATAAATTATGGTCTCCTACTTGACAGTTTTGTTTTTATGCAAAATGTCGCTTTTATAGAAGCAGTGGGCGGAATGCTAAATTTGTGTTCTTTCTGAAGAAAATTGTTCATATCTAGTTATTAAAAAACGTTGTAAAATCCATGGTGTTTCGATATGTAAAATTACGACAGATAATGCTGTCAACAACAAAGGGGGAAATGTCAAAATTTAGCTTCAAATGGAAAAATTGTTCCAAATACGTATCCAAGGAAAAACGAAATGTCAGTTGCAAAATCATTCAAACGTTCAGTGTCAATTGTAAATTAATGCTTATATGAATCTTAAGTAGGCAAAAAAATATAATGTGCATCATTTTTCTCCCTGACGTACCGCCGAATGCAGGACGCGCCACAGAATTCTGCATGAGAAATATTTATCTAAGCAAAAGTGGGAAAATGTTGTCACAGTAGATGAATCTTGGGTATATTTAAATGACTGCAGTAAAAAGAGATCCATTCATTATCATCAAGGAGGAGAAAAAATCTTAAAACATGGTTCAAGGGACCTAAAAGAATTTTTTAAGGCATTTATGATTGTCACTGGTTTTTCATATAAAGCCAAATTAAAAATAGAGTGGTAAAAATATTAAGATAGACTCCACATATTATCCAAAACACATTTTATACCCAATTTTCAAATATGAAGTACCTTCTCTTTTCGCACAGTGGGATCAGTCAGTGGAACTGATCAAGGCAAAGTAAGCAGCGACGCTTCAAAGTCTACTATTAATTTCCTGGAAAAATTTAACAAGAAGCGGATATCCAGGCCATACCCATCTATAATCAATGTATTTTTGCGCTTTTATACTTTTAAAAGCGGGTTGTCCAAACGTCGACCTACAACTTCCTTAGACTTTGGAAAGCTGTTCGAGAGCAATAGGATAAAATACCTCTTCCGATACTACAAAAAGGCTTTATTGTCTTGGAAATTACTGTTTATAAAGATAGTGAAGAATGAGGGTTATCAAACAGAACATTTAAAACATAAAAATTTTAGGTAAAATATTTCTGTAATTGCAATGAAAATCGTCTAAAAATTTTAGGTAAAATATTTCTGTAATTGCAATGAAAATCGTCTAAAAAAGGTACGAACAGCCACCGTATTAATATATATTACAAACATTAACACACACATATAAATATATATGTTAGATAAAAAAAATAGGTAAGAAAAAACATTAACTTTGATTTGCTACAGTACGTTTTTGATTTAGTAATTACCTTTTCTATAATCATAAAAGTATATGTACTTGTGTATTTTTCCCCTAGCCTTTTTGTATAATGCTCCGAAAATTTTTTAACTTTCGTGTAATTTTTCCCTTCCTCGAGGCATTCAGAAATTGAGTTCTCCTAAATATTAAGATGCCTTCTATCGCGTAATGATTGTTTTCATCTTATTAATTGATTTGCTAGTACGAAGTACATGGGCTTTGATTAATGAAGCAAACGTGATGAAAAACTTCAAGAAGACGTGGGCATTGAATGCTTTTGATTTTCTAATGTTCAACGAACGTGGAAAGCGAAATTGATCAGTAGCAAAGACGAATGACATCGAGGACGATGGGGATGACTTTGTAATTTGTAAAAGACGAAACAGGCAGCAGTTCCAGCAGAACTGAATAATTTAAAGCCTAGAGAGTAGCAGTAGAACAGCAATAAGGACGAGCGAGATTCCAGATACAGTGAAACACAAACAAAGCTGTCTAATTAGATTGTGTAATTTTAATATTATTATATATTCTTAACGGAATATAGGTTTTCCTTTAGATAAAAAATATTGTGACAGTTACCCGCAATTTATTCATAAATATGTTTCATTCGTTATAGGCTCATTGTAACCGCCTCCTAAAGATATAATATTATTCGAGTAATTTTCTCTTTTTAAATACCATATTATAGAATTAGTAAAAAAAGAGAGGAAAAATATGAGAATAAAATCGAGAAAAATCATTTTTTTCTTTTGAAATTAAAAACGTATAATTGAAAGTTAGAATATAAATCGAAGCAAATAACTATATGTGCGGAATAACTAAAAAAAGATATTTTTTCCTTTTATATTCTCTAACCCCTTCCCCATCCCCTAAAAAAGCATTCGCTAAGTTTTCCGAAATCCCTACCATCGCACAAGAATTTTGCAAAATACGTACCATGTGACTGCACTCTTTAGGAACATATTTTAGGAATGAAACGCTCATCAATTTAATACGCGGATAAAAAGCACGAGTACTCTAAAATTAGGTAAAATTCAGACAATAATTAGGTTCAGCTTCCATAAAAAATTTTTTTCTGACATTTCGAGAAAGTTTTGATACAGATCCTTATATGCTTCAAGCAAAAGAAATAAAAGTGAGGGACTGTATCAAATTCTCTCGAAATAGCTAATCAGTAGTTGAATTTCCCAAATGTCAACTTGAAAGAACTTTAATTCATTTGAGTAACTTTTAATAAAAGTATAACATGTTTTCCAAGTTTCTATCCTTCAAAATTTCTAATATATAGTACATAATTTATTACTGTAAAGTTCGACTTCTTCATAGATTTTTATCTGAATTTTAGGCTAAATATTTATTTATTATTGTGGCAATCTTTGAAATATTTAAAATTAAATATTTTAACTTTAACTAATAAAGTATTTTTGAGAAAAGTACCTTTTCTTTCAGTAATAATACATGTTCTCAATCCATTAAATAACAACATAATGCCATAACTTCTAACCTCAGAAAAAACTGCATTATATTTGACTTTTAGAATTGTAACACATTGTGACTGACTTGTCCATAAATAATAAACATTTCCGTTTTTCAATCATCAGTTACCCAGCTTATTTTTACTAATTGTCGTGTCGAAAACTATATATATTATGAATCTATAGTACGAAGTATTAGAGGTAATAGAATCTAAAAAGAATCAATGTCCCATTTGAGTATATTACTACCAGTTTAAAAGTTGAGACTTTTTAAAAAAGAAGCAAAAAAATGTTTTCAAAACTGGAAAAAAAAATTTTGTGTGTTTTTGCCATGATGAAGGGCACCTGTATCTGATCGTCCCCTTAATCGATAAAATTTTATTCTAAATTTACCCAAACTGAGTTTTTTTTGGGGGGGGGGTTAATTTAAAATTTTATATTCCAATGTTTCTCTTTTGTATGATAGTAGTTGTTTTGGAATCCTTATAATATGTTATTTACAAATACACTGACTGATTTTTAATTTGACCCAACTATTGGTTACTTTCAAACCAGACTTAAAACTGTACATGTTAGTGGTAGTTTAGAGCATCTTTTTCAATGTCTATTTACACCTGACGCTCAAATGTTACACTCTTGTACGAAGTAAAAGAAATAATGCAATCGCGAAAAATTTCGGGAATCATATTTCAAAGAAAATATGCATTTTAACGTCTCTCGAATTCATTTTAAAAATGTTTTTGCGTGACGTATGTGCTAACAGATAAAATAAAGGACTCTTTTCTCGAAATGAATTCCAAAACAGATTTAAAATGGTTTCAGAAGAGAATTTTTCATGACGTCTGAACGTACGTACGTACGTTTATATATATCTATCTCGCATAACTCAAAAACGAGTAATCAGAACGTTGAAACTTTGTATAGGGGACTGCTATAACATGTAGTTGTGCGCCTCCTTTTTTGATTGCAGTCGATTGCACCAAACGTATATATATACCCACTGTGTTACCGAGTTCAGTGAGCTCAGATATTTATTCTTTTGTGTTCGTAAACTGCGCATTTTTTGCTTTAAAAGTGTTCGATTTATGCTGTTCTTATGTTCCAGGTAATGTTTTTATGACTTTAATTAATCTGCGTACAATATCTGTAAGTTATTAACAATTAAAAGTTGTTTAAGATGTACTAAACCTAAGGAGGCCGCCATTTTTTTACATTCAAAATTCTTAGTGGAATAGTGAATTAAGTCAGTTTGTACACCAACTTCAGTGTCTTTTTGCCGAGTCGGCCGAAAGTAATCTTTCGATTTTGTGCACCGAAAAATCTGTCTTCCTGCCCGCTGTCCGAATTGCTTGTTTTTGCCGACAAACTCTGTGTGTGTGGTTTACTGATATATGTAAACAACTTCATCTTTTTTTTTTAAAATAAAAGAAAATTTGAGGGAAGACAAAAGAAATGTTACAGTCCTATGCATATTTTCACGCATCAACCAAATACACAACTTCAGGTAACTAGACTGACTAATTCCACATCCCATTCAGATCTTCTGAAATCCCGACTGTCTGCTCTTTTCAATAAGTGTTCAAAGACTGATCTTAAATATTATTCAACTCTACCACTACACACTCTTCTAGCCCTGAACAATTCGAATTCGAACGCATACATAAGATGGACTATTAGTAGCTAAGCGTTAAATACTCTTACAGAAGGATGTAATTCAAATTTCTGAAATGGTGATTTTCTTACACACTGCCAAAGCCTTCAACAGAATTTGGCAACAAACTTACTATATAAAATAATCAAATTCAACTTTTGATAGGCACTTTAAAGTTGAAAATAATTTCTCTACCAAAAAATGACGCACTCTTGAGTTCCTCAAAATTCTGTACTTGCTGCATATTTATTCAATATTTATAAAGCTAACCTTCCTCGCTCCCCAAACTTCAATTAGCTTTCTCTGCTGATGACACGGTTATCCTTAACACCAAATTGCATACATAGATATTGTTCAAAATAAACTGCAAAATTTTTTGGATGTTCTCAGAAAATCAGCTAACTGACTGGAGAATAGCTATAAATATCCAAAAAATCAACAATACGTTTACGAAGGGTACAAGCTAAAACAAGCCACACTATTTGAAAAAGAAACTGCATGAAAAAAATCAAATAGGATATTTTGACTGGTACTTCAGATAGCTTGCTTACCTACAGGCAACATTTTGAAAAACGTATTCAAGCATTCAACTTCACTGTCATCAATTTACGACCAGCAGCAGATAGGAAAACGTACTTTCATTAAAATTCAAAAAAATAGAAAGAGAGAGAAAAAGAGAATTATATACCAAATTAAGTGAAACTGCAACTGATTGCTCAGAATTAGAGCTAAATTTACTAGCAGTTGCACTCAAGCAAAGAACTTCTGCAAAAAAATGTATTTTCTTTGGTGGTATATTTTAAATTATAATAACAAAGTAAAAAAAAAGTTTCTTGTTACTTCTGTGTGTTGATTACTATTTAGTTCCAACTTCGTCATTTACAGTTCTTGCTTGCGTGATTTTCTAAAGCTTAATAAGCAGTTCACGACAACAACTGCATTTTTATAAATGTCATGAACCATAATGGATATGGATGACTACAAAAAATATTATTTATCGCCATCTACTCCTCAACCACCTGCGAAGCAGAAAAACATCTTTCGAACTCACTTCTCAGAGAAACAAAAAAATTAAATCGGGATGAGGACAATTTCTGCCATTGCTTTGATAGCCCGAAGATTTTCTTCCCTCTACTACTAGACAGATTGTTCTTGATGAACATTACTCAATCTTAGAAATTTGTCTCCTCTGACGTTAAATTTCTACTTGCGTGGAAAATCAGGGCCGGGAGGGGGAAGTATCGGAATCCCTCTTTCATTGAGCCATGAGTGTGTTGCTGCGAAGAACGTAAAAAATAGACTAATGTTGCCACAAGGAGGTAGGTGGATCTCTACCGAGCAACGGGAGAGATTTGATCTATTAGTCTTCTCCGTAGTGAGGAGGATACTGTATCGAGAGGCGGATCAAGAATTTCTAGGGGTGGTGAAAGAAGTTAAGATTTAAGACAATTTTGCCTAGAAACAAAATTCTGTGGATTAATTTTTCTCTTCTTTTTGGAAGTAAATTGATACTATATAGTTCTATTTCCCCCGTTTCCCCTAATGTGATTCCTCCACACACATGAGAGTATCATTCGCAAATTTGCTAGAAACTTTGTAAGAAATTATCGCTTTCATTCTTACGTGCTCTGATAGTGTAAGTGGTTAACAGGTTCAGTAAGCGACTGCAAGATATATGGTTCGAGCCCCAGGGAGAGTTCACTTTATTTCAAGTTTTCCGCACAGAAAAGCCTAACAGTCTCCAAAAATTATCCCAGGATATATATTTTTCCATTGGTGAGTTTGGTTGTAAAGTAAGAAATAAGTCTATAATAAAAAATTATTAAAATTTCTTTTTTCTGTTATAATCAATGATTGTTGCCGCTGTAATAAATGCATGGCAAATTCGAGAATATGAACATTTTAGTAAAACAATTTAGTTTATTCTTCCTGTTTTTGAATTCTAGAACCATCGGAGCCTTTCATCAAAAGAAACAAATTCGTGTAAAATAAAACAGCATTCATTTTGAAATCTTAGAAAAGAAGTAAACTTTGATAAGAAATATTTAAACTGTGTTTGACTCCTTTAGTACACGAAGAAAATATTTTTGTTTGAAAGAAGAATATTTTGCTAAGGTATTTCTGCTCATAATTAATTAGTTAGTGCTTTAAAAAAACTAAACTGTGTCGTCAAACTATTTACAACTAAGCCAAATTTTGAAACCACCTCTCCTAAGCAATTTTTTAATCACGCGTTAACATTTAGTTTACCAAGTGCCTCGTTCTCCTAACCTTCCAGCACAGTTCTGAAGGAAGCAAAATCTAGCAAAAGCAGATACCCTCTATCGGATATATAATCTATCAAAAAATTTAATATCTATCGGAGAAAAGACGTTATAAAATGAAGCAAAACGATTCGTGCATTTTTAAAGTTTTGAATACCTTTCAATTTAAGGTACTAAGTTCATTCAGTCTGTTAAGAACTAGTTCACCGTATTTTTTTTTCCATTTTTTTTCGATGTTTCCTTAATTTTATATTTCCTTACTTCTGGAATGAGGGATGTGAACTATAAGGAATTGCTAAAATTAAAATGAAGAAAAGGTGAAGAGAAAGGAGAGATCAATTAAGCAATCAATTAACAAACGGTAGCACTAAAAAAATTAATAAAAAAAATTATGTTGTTTGCACTACATTACAATTATCAGTGCTCTAAAATACAGCGTTTTTGCCGACTGAATGAAATTTTAGCATCGGTTGTAGAAGTTAATATTATCGAATTCCTTCGTGCGTGTTTCACTTTACTCACATTACTTCATATGTTTAGTAAATTTTCATTAGTAAGTGAAGCATCCAGTAGCGGAACCTTTAAAATAGCTGAACATTGATAGCTGCTTTTCGGGTTCAGTTCCTGGTTTCATAATTAGCCACCAGATTTGTGGCAATTTTTATGTGTTTTCAAATGTTTTTTAATTATTGCCATGCGATGATTAATAGTCCACGCATAGATAGTTCTGCAAAACTAAAATTTATATTTCTTCCTTCCAACTCATTTTCAAAAAACGAATAATTTATCTTAAACACTTATGTATAGAAACTCATTACTGTAAACCTCATCTTCGAGAACTCACTTTCTTCCCTGTTTACATCAGAGAAATCCCCTCACCTAGAAGCTTCCATCCCTATCCGTAGTCACCGACTTTGTGAAGTACTGTCTGGTAAGGCCTCGGGGTGGAGCAGCTCACAACTCACCGGACCCTATAATTTTAGTGCAAGTAGGCGGCTTCGCCTTTGCTGCGTGTCTGCCTCGCTCTGGCCCGTTAAGGTGCGGCCGGCTACTGAAACCATAAGGGAAGGAAATCAGATAATGGATCCATAGACCTTATATCGTTGCTCGCGGTGTTTAAGTAGGGGTTTTGCGTCACTGGGCTACACCCCAGATTAAAGGTGAAGGGAATATGCTCCGTGGCTTGAATGATGCTCGTGTCTTTTGCGAGACCATTCCTAAACAGGTGATCGCCTGCTGTCAGCGTAAACCCACCTCAGGGTATGAATGACTCTGGAACTTGTGCTGGATTTGAAACATCGACAACTGAAATCTTCGCTATTAAATTGTAGCACAAATTTCTGATGTCCGCAGTAGGTTCAAAAGTGGAAGCTTATCAACCTTTCTTTGTTTTTCTGATTTCTATGTTTTATTGGTATAGAAGATAACTTTATACGGCAATATTAAATTGGAGGAAATATTTGCTACAAGGATTTTAAAAAAATTCCTGCGCTTAATGCTGCTAAGATATAACGTAAATATCGATTAAGTTAAAATTAAAACTAAATAGACAAAAGAAAAACATGACAGAAAATAAACCATATATTATTAATTGAGAAAATTAATAGTGTTGAAAATTATAAAGAGTTAACTTCGATTTTTAAAAAAAAAATAACATTTTTAAAAAATTAAAGCTAAAAAGGGAGTCCAAATAATATTTCCAAAATCATATAAATTAAAATGCAGCAGTAGAAATGACTAAAAAGTGGTAAAAGCTGTATTATTATCTTCAGATTCTTATGTTGTCAAGAGAAAGGAAAGCCATCTTATGATAATACACTTATTCCTCAAATGTTTTTTTTAAATTAAATCCATTTATAATTTGCACAATTCATAATATATTGTTTATTTTCTTATGTGTTTTTATTTTGCCTGTTTAATTTTAATTTAATCA